>CAKNYM010042151.1:0-39709 GCA_932195095.1 Andricus curvator | reverse complement strand
GGGGGGGGGGGCTACACATATACTGACTAGTTACGAAAATGCGTTCAGTTACGCTCGCCCCTTTTCCAGGTTAAAGTTGGGGGGGGGGGGGGGTACGCATTTACTGACTTGTTACGAAAAAGGGACGAGAAAGAAAGGGAAAGAAGGGACAAGCGTGACCGAACATCTGTAACTGTTTTCTTGTTTTTATTGTTTTTCCAACGCAATCCTCTTTTTGTCGAAAAATAATGGTTTTAGGCAAAAACTGTATTATACAAAAAAGATGTATCTTTATACTAGCTAGAACTTTTGTTTGAGACATTTTTCAAAATTCTTCGTATTTACGGAGATAAACGAGAAAATCATGATTTTTATGGTGTTTCTTATGGTTTTTACCATGAAAACGTCCTTGTCGCCAATCTTTACTATGATTTTCGTAATCAGCGCATCAAAATACGTGAGTATACGTGGTTTCAACAAAATCGGAGGTAACCACTATTCGGAACTTTATCCAATAATTCTTTAAAAAAGGGGAAAAGAGGGCAATAGGGGAAAGAGTGTCAAGTCTCAAGTATGAAAATGATTTTTGAACCACAGCCCCCTACCCCCTCAAATCGGTAAAATAGTTTATGGACGGTTCCTTAAAAACAGTAAATTATAAACTCTGTGGAATTTATTATTTAAATAAATAGAACGTCAAAAATTGGATATTTTACGAATATTATTTTTTTTCTCCGAAGAAAAAGTCTTCAGGAACATAAATATTCAGTTTAAGATATAAGGCAATTGTTGTAAACAATTTACATAAACAATTATTCTCATAAGATGCTCAACAAAAACAAAAAACTTTATCTTGATTAAAAATGCCTAAATATCTCGTAGGAGTAGTATTTAGAATACAAAATAAGCATTAGATAACTATTACCATTATTATAAATATTCTAACGAACAAATTGTATTTTTTTTTCTTTCGAAGTACAGTTTTTATCATCAAGCAACTTTCAAATTAATTCTCAATTATAATAAATAGCTGCAGAATAATATGAATGTTAAATATTTGTATTGTTAATACAAATATTATAAACAAATAAATTTTGTTTACGTTTTCCACCGGGAAAAATCAATTTTTTCTGCTAAATCATGTTTAGCTATCTGAATGGTTATATTTCATCATCATTATCATCAAGAAAGTGTGGTACCAACACGCAATTGTTCCTGTTATTAACAACATTTTAAATCAACAGTCATCTATAGCAATATTACGTTTGGAAAAGCGGTTTTTTCGTAATGATTATTTTAATGCATCTTGATAATGGTACTCAAATAAGTAACTTTTTCAGTAATTTTCAATTAATATTTGTATTGGATAATAATAGAAAATTGTAACTTTTATAAACAAAATATTTAAGAAAAATTATTCTGCTATGGAAAAAAGAGGTTTTTTCACCACTTATAATCATGTAGAGATATTGTTGTAAAACAGAATACCCATTAAGCGACTAGCACGGTAAAGATCTTTAAATTATTGATAAATTTAAATAAATTATAATAAATAGTAACATACTTGTAATGCGAGAACAGTATTAGGCAAAAATGCATTAGTTTAAATTATTAAAAGTTAATAACGTCCTAATTTAGTATATTATTCATTCTTCACGAATTATCGTGCACATAATGAGATTCGACATAAATAATATAGAAAAATACTTTTTTTCACATTTTTTTAATAAAAGTCATAATTTTCTATTATTATTTAATAATAATATTAATTGAGAATTACTGACAAACTTACTTATTTAAATACCACTATCAAGATGCATTAAAATAATCATTACGAAAAAACGGCTTTTCCAAACGTAAAATTGCTATATATTGTTTATTTAAAATATTCCTAATAACAATAACAATTGCGAGTTGTTGCCATACTTTCTTGATGGAACATAACTACTGAGGCAGCTGCAACATGATTTAGCAGAAAAAATAAATTTTTTCCCATGAAAAACAATAAACTTTTTAATTTGTTTATAATATTGTTATTAACATTACAAATATTTAACATTTATATTTTTCTGCAGCTATTTATTATAAATTAGAAGTAACTTGACAGCTGTTTGATGAGGAAAACAATACTTTGAAAAAAAAACAATTTCTTTGTTAGAATATTTATAATAATTATTTGTACTTGATAATTTCGAATTAAAAGCGTTTGAAATTTAAGAAAAAAGTGTGAAATGATTTTGAATTGAAAGAGTTCCAGTCCAAAATATTTGAGATAGGTAACATTTTGAAAAAAGGACAATATTTCGAATGGAATGAAAAGGAATTAAACTTGTATCATTTCTGAATAAAATAATTTAAAATTGAAAAAATTTTCAAACGGAAGCTTTCGAAATTCAAAACCTTCAAACTAAAATTTTTAAATTTGGACAATTTCTTTAGGAAGAAGTTGAAATTATCTCATTCCTAATTCAAAGCGTTCAGAATTGAACAACTTTATTTTGAATTCAAAAATCTCGAAATTGAATCATTTCAGATTAAAACTTTAAAAAAATGAAAATTTCAAAAAGTTGAAAATGGAATATTTTCCGATTAGTATTTTCAAAAATAGATAATTTAAAATTCAGAGGAATGAAAATTGTATTATTTCTAATTAAAAGCTTTCAAAATTGAATAATTCAAAAGTGAAAACTTGGATTTTAATAACTTAAAATTCGAAGCGACTAAAACTTGACAATTTCAAATTGAAAACTAAATTAAATATTTCAAAGTAAAAGTTTCTGAAATTCTAGAAATCTAAATTTTCATCAAATTAAAAAAAATTATGATTTAATATAAAAATTGATTAGACAAATTTTTCTAAAATAAAAAATAAATTCATCTTGATTTTGACCGTTCAAACTGGAAAAATTTTCAATTCTGAACCTTTAAAATGGAATTATTCTAAAAAAAACGTTCGAAATAAAAAGTAATTTTAAATTGAAAATATTAAAAAATGAAAAAAATGTTATCAACAATTTTTAAATTGTTAATTATACTTTTCGAAATTTAACCATTTCAATTTTAATCGCAAAATTCAAACTTATGATAGGGAAACATTGAAAATTTAGCGTTTACCATGAAAATTCAGAATTCTAAAATTGAAACCATTAAAAATTGAAGAAATTATTTAATTGTTCAATAAAAAAATATTTTGTTACTGCGGTAGCAATTATTCAAGTAGATTCCATAGAGATATCTACTGTTTTTGCTTTATCAACTGCAACGTCAGTTAGAACGACAGATATTGATATTATGTAAAACGATCAACACGTAAAAGTTAAATAAACTTTTCAGTTATATAAAATAAACGTGTTATTTACTTCAGAATATAAAGAAATTCCGTTACTACAGTATCAGAAGTGGGATTTGAGCTCGAGAATTGGTCATCAGCAATTATAATTGTTTTGAAAATGAAAACTTCAAATTTTTGTGTCATCGTATTTGGATCGAAGAAAGCTGTGTGCTGAAGAAATTAAAAAAAAATTGTTTGAGGAGTGTATTTGGGGCTTTTTGCAAGACGTCTTTTTTGAAACAGGAATAAATTGCTGTGTGCTTTAACATAATTCCTGTCATCAAAATACAGAGGACTGTTGTGTACTTTGACGTTCTTGCTGTGACAATTCAGAGGATTGCTGTGTGCAATAAGTTTGGATTGATTGATTTAAAAAAAAATCACAAAGGTTTATTATATACAATTGATTTTTCATTATCTTCGAAAATTTGAGGTTTGTAACTATTATCTTCTTAGAAAAGAGCAACGAGAATTTCTGTCACGTAATTTTTTTAAAAATATATGGTATTTTCTACTGGCATTGAATTTTAATTTTAATTTAAATAAAATGCCGAAGACTCCCAGTGATTTTTCGGTTTTGAAGTTGAAAGAAATTTTGAAAAGGAAAGTTCTGCCGAATTTGGGAAATAAGGCTGATTTAATTAATCGATTACAGGAAGTTGATCCCTCAGGTTCATGGATGGAAATGGAGGAGTTAAATTCGTATACCGAAGAAGCAGCTTCTTTATTGGATACAACAAGTACGACTATTCCAGATCATAGTCCTTTACTCACAGATTCTATTTTTCCGTCACTACCGCTGAATTCATCAACGAATTTTACATTGATGCAACGCGAAATGGAACTTATGAGAAGGGAGAGAGATTTGCTTGCACGAGAAGTACAGCTACTACAACGTCAAAACCAGGTTCAAGGAAATTCAACAACAGGTTCAGCAAATTCATTAAGTTCTCGTTCCAACGTAAACATTAGAGCTATTAGTCATTTATTAAGCGAATTTAATGGATCTGATCGCAACTTCTGTCAGTGGGAAAAACAACTACTACTCCTTAGTGCAACCTATGAACTGAACGATAATTTTACAAAAATTTTGCTCAGTTCGAAGTTGAGAGGCAATGCTTTAGAATGGTTTCATTCTAAATCAGAACATATTGGAATGAGTGTGGAAGACTTGCTTAAGGATATGAAAAAGATGTTTGACCATCGACCTAACAGGTTAGAACGACGAAGGCTGTTTGAAGAAAGAAAGTGGAAATTCAACGAGTCATTTGGCGAATACTATCACAAAAAATTAATCCTAGCTAATCAAGTGCCAGTGGACGATGAAGAGGTGGCGGATTATATAATTGATGGAATTCCAGATTTGCAGTTAAGAAATCAAGCCCGTATGAGGTGTTTCAAATAATCATCTGAATTATTAGAAGCATTTCATAAAATCAGTCTTCAACTCGAACTGCCAAAAGTTCAATCAAGAAATTATGTAAAATCAGCTGATATCAAAGTTACATCTAAATCTCCATTTAGATGTTACAACTGTCGAAGTCTAGGACACACTTCAAATGAATGTCTACAGCCAAAAAACACAACTTGTTATAGTTGCAATGAGCCGGGTCACATCGCCAAGAATTGTCTCAAGAAGAAACACATTGTCAATTTTGTCTCTGAAAGTACTCTAATGAATAGGCCGTTTTTCAAGAAAGTTGACGTGGATATTGACGAAGGAAACCGTATTGAATTAGACTGTGCGCTAGATTCCGGTAGTCCGGTGAGTTTCGTTAAAACGAAATACATAGAGGATCAGTATGTTAAACAGGTCACTTTTTCAGATACAGATTATGCAGGAATTAATGGTTCTAATTTAATTGGTTTAGGAAAACTGAGAGTTCGTATTACACTTGATGATGAGACGCGAGATAATATTACATTGCTTGTAGTGATCCTGATAGTACGATGCGATTTTCGCTAATTTTAGGCCGAGATACTTTATGTAAATTTGGACTAGGTCTTGCAGAAATAGAAAATATTGCAAGGATAGAAAGTGTCGAAAAAGAAACTGAAGAATTAATGAATATTGAAATTTGTTTAATAGATGAAAAACAATTGAAAGATTTAAGCATTAATTCTGGGGTACCTTTTGAAACTCAATTAAAACTTTTGGAACAATTTAAAATAGAATACTTAGAACCTGAACGACCCACTGTTCCTGAAACTGAAGTTGAGCTGAAATAAATTTTGAATGATAGTAAACCTTTTTACTATGCGCCTAGACGACTCTCTTTTGACGAGAAAATTAAATTAACGAAAATTATAGATGATTTGATGAAAAGGGGAATAATTCGTTCGAGTAAATCAGAATTCGCATCCCCAATTGTATTAACTAGAAAAAAGAATGGCGATATAAGATTATGTGTAGACTATAGAACTTTAAACAAAGCTATATTACGCGATAATTATCCTTTACCATTAATTGAAGATCAGCTTGATGTTTTAGAAGGGAAAAAGTATTTTACGTCGCTTGACTTGAAGGATGGTTTTCACCATATGAACGTCGCTCCAGATTCGGTGAAATTAACATCTTTTGCCACACCTTTTGGTCAATACGAATATTTGAAAATGCCTTTTGGACTGAAAACTGGTCCTTCTACGTTCCAGCGTTTTATAAATGAGGCATTTTCAAATCTCATTAAATCAGGACATGTAGTTGTATATATGGACGATTTTATGGTGGCAACTAAGACGATTGACGAACAATTTCAAATCTTAGAAAAAGCTTACGAAATTTTGGTAAAAAATAAAATGGAACTGAAGCTTGAGAAATGTTCTTTTTTATACACGAAAATATAATATCTTGGTTATGAAATCTCTGAAGAAGGAATACGTCCTTCGAAAAAGGGTCTTGAAGCCATTGAAAGATTTCCGGTTCCGCGAACGGTGTTACAATTACAACGCTTTCTTGGAATTTGTCAATATTTTCGTAAATTTATTGAAGGATTTGCTGTATTAGCTAAACCATTGTACGATCTTCTGAGGAAAGATGCGAAGTTTTTAATGGGTGAATTACAAACTGATTCTTTTAAAATATTAAAAGAAAAATTAATGGAAAAGCCTTTGTTATCAATCTACAGTCCTCAAGGTAAAACTGAGTTACATTGCGATGCTAGTTCAATAGGGTTTGGAGCAGCATTATTACAACAAAAACAAGATTTGAAATTCCATCCGGTTTTTTTTCTCAAAACGAACTACAGAAGTAGAGAGTAGATATCATAGTTTTAAATTGGAAATGCTAGCAATAATTTATGCTTTGCGACGTTTTCGCATCTATCTTCAAGGGATCTCTTTCAAAATTATAACAGATTGCAATTCCCTTAAACAAGCACTGGATAAGAAAGATATAAATCCGCGAATTTCCAGATGGGTGGTAGAATTAGAAACATATGGTTATGAGTATCAGATGGAACATCGACCAGGTACACGTATGCAACATGTCGATGCTCTAAGTCGTTCATTTGATGTTTTGGTAGTTGAAGACAACCCTTTTGAATGGAATCTTTCAGTGTGCCAAAATCAGGATGCAAAAATAGTTGAAATACGTGATATGTTAGGTCAGCGTCAAGATAAAATGTATGAAATGCGAAACGGTGTGGTGTACCGGAAGAAAGGAAATGATTTACTCTTTTATGTCCCGGTAAGCATGGAAAAACACGTGATTTTTAAATACCATGATGAAATGGGTCATGTAGGTCCTTTTAAAACAAGAGAGTGTATTAATAGGACGTACTGGTTTCCAAAACTACGTGAAAAAATAGAAGAACATATTCGTAATTGTCTGAAATGCATTTCCTTTTCTCCTTCATCAGGAAAAGCCGAAGGTTACTTGCATATAATCCCGAAAGGTGATGTACCGTTTTCGATTATACATGTTGACCATTTTGGTCCAATTAAAAGAGTGCAAGTATCAAAGCGATATATTTTCTTATTGATAGATTCGTTTACAAAATTTGTAAAACTCTATGCGACTAAGTCTACTTGTAGTCAGGAAACAATAAATTGTCTTAAACAATTTTTCATCGATTATAGTAGGCCGAATACTTTAATCTCTGATCGTGGAAGCGCATTCACGTCCGATGAATTTACTGAATTTATGTTAGAAAATCACATAAAACATATGAAGGTAGCGACACGTTCTCCGCAAGCTAACGGTCAAATTGAAAGAATTAATTCTATCATACGTCCAATGTTGGCCAAGTTGTCCGATGATAAAATGGGTAAATATTGGTTCAAAATTTTAAAAAGTACGAGTATTGTATTAATAATACTGTCAGTAGATCTACTATGAATACACCGAGTCGACTGCTGTTTGGAGTTGATCAAAGGGGCGAGTCAATAGATGATGTTAAGGAATTTTTAGAGAACCATATTCAAGCGGGAAAACTTAGGAATCTAGAAAGTTTAAGGAAAATTGCCGCGGAAAATATAGAACAGGCTCAGACTTATAATATAAAATATTTAGATAAACGAGGTAAGAAACCTTATGAATATTGTGAAGGAGATTATGTTATGTTGAGAAATATTGATAATACTCCTGAAGCGTCAAAAGCATCTCTTCCCGAATTTAAAGGACCATATTCAATTGTAAAAAAACTGCGAAATGATAGGTATGCAATAAGCGATATTGAAGGGTTTCAAAATACATAAAAACCTCATCAGGGCGTATGGGAAGCTAAAAATATGCGTCCATGGTTTGGAACCAGAAAGGTTTAATGATAAGGTTATTCTATTTTTTCATTTTCAATCTTATCATTTTATTAAAGTCCGGGACGGACTATAGTCAGGATTGGCCGAACTGTGGTAGCAATTATTCAAGTAGATTCCATAGAGATATCTACTGTTTTTGTTTTATCAACTGCAACGTCAGTTAGAACGACAGATATTGATATTATGTAAAACGATCAACACGTAAAAGTTAAATAAACTTTTCATTTATATAAAATAAACGTTTTATTTACTTCAGAATATAAAGAAATTCCGTTACTCCATTACTAAATTTTTTTTAGTCTGAAATGAACTTCGAATTTGTTTAAGTTTCACGTTTCTCGAGTATACATTTTTTTACTTATCAATATTTCACATTCAAAGTTACTTTTTATTTTGAACATTTTTTTAGAATAATTCAATTTTAAAGGTTTACTATTGCAAATTTTTCCATTCTAAATACTACTCCTACGAGATATTTAGCCATTTTTAATCAAGATAAAATTTGTTGTTGCGGTTTTGCAACGTATGAAAATAACTGTTTACATCATTTGTTTACAACAATCTTTCTCTGAAAAATAGATGTGTCACGAAATTCTCGAAAGCATTGTTATCGCTTTTCCTCAATGCCGATTGGGTAATTTTGATTTATTAATGAAAAATTTTATTATTACATTTTTAGTTCAAACAATTGATTTTCAACCAAGAGAAAGGGAATTTTCAACAAAATAGATAAATTTTCAGCCAAACTGATAAATCTTTGATAAAAAAATGAAAAGTGTAATAGTTGATATTTCCACCAAAAAAATATTTTAATTTTCAATAAAAAAAACCGGTTAAATTAAACCAAAAAATACGAATTTTCAATTTTTAGCAATAATGAAACAGCTACATTTTTAGTGAAGAAAATTAACTTTTAACAAAACAAAATAAATTTTCAAACAAGTTTGTTAAATTTGTAACCAAGGAAATAAACTTTTCACTAAAATGATGCATCTTCAATCAAAAAAATTAATTTTTAACTAAATAATTAAATTTTCAACCCCGAAGATGAATTTTCTACCAAAAAAAGACAAATTTTCAACAAAATAGATGAATTCGTAACTAAAAACGATACATTTGTTAACAAAAAATAGAATAGTTTAATATTAAGTTAGAGAAATATATTTGTAACAAAATAAAATAAATTTTCAACGAAATAGTTGAATTGTCAGCCAAACAGATGAATTTTCAACAAAAAAGATTAAATATCTACCCAAAAAAAATGTCGACAAAAAAGATTAATTTTCTACCAAAAAAGAATCATTTTTAACAAAGAACATGAATTTTCAACCAAAAAGGTTAATTTTCTATCAACAAAAAGACCAATTTTTAACAAAATAGATGAATTTTCAACAACAAAAAATAAATTTTCAACCAAAAATAGAATAGTTTAATTTTCAGTTAGAGAAATATGTTTTCGACCAAATAAAATACATTTCAACAAAATAATTAAATTATCAACCAAACAAGTAAATTTTCTACCAACAAGATTAAATGTTTATACAAAAAAAAAATTCGACAAAAAATGGAATAGCTACATTTGTAGTAAAAAAAAATAATTTCAACAAAACAAAACGAATTTGCAATAAAATTGGTTAAATTTTCAACCAAAGAAATTAACTTTTAACTAAAATAATGCATGTTTAATCAAGAAAATAAATTTGTAACGAAATAATTAAATTTTCAATCCAGAAGATGAATTTTCTACCAAAAAAAGACAAATTTGTAACTAAAAGAGATAAATTTTTTAATAAAAAATAGAATAGTTTATTTTCCAGTTGGAGAAATATGTTTTCCGCCAAATAAAATAAATTTTCAATGAAATACTTACATTTTCTACCAAAATGATTTATTGTCTATAAAAAAAAATTTCGACAGAAAATGGAATAGCTACATTTTTAGTGAGAAAAAAAAATTTCAACAAAAAAAAAAAACGAATTTTCAATAAATTTAAATTAAATTTTTAACCAAAGAAATGAACTTTTAACTAAAATGATGGATCTTCAATCAAGAAAAAAAAGTTGTTACCAAATAATTGAATTTTCGATCCAGAAGATAAATTTTTTACCAAAAAAAAAGGCAAATTTTCAACAAAATCGATGAATTTTCAACCAAAAAGATTAATTTTCTACTCAAGCAGAATAATTTTTAACAAAATACATGAAATTTCAACCAAAAAGTTTAATTTTGTACCAAAAAATACAAATTTTTAACAGAATAAATCAATTTTCAACTAAAAAAGATCAATTTAAAAAAAAAATGAAATTTGAGTTTTCAAAAGAATTGCGACAAAAAATTTAGTTACATTTTTTATTTAAAAAATTAATTTTCAACCAAAAAGATTAATTCGTTACCAAAAAAGAATAATTTTTAACAAAATACATGAATTTTCAACCAAATATTTTAATTTTTAATGGAATTTTCAACCTAATAGTTGAATTTTCAACCAAAAAGGTGAATTTTATTAATCACCAAGAAGATTAATATTCTACCACAAAATACAATTTTTCAACAAAATGGAGAAATTTTCAACCGAACATAAAGTATTTAAATTTTCAGTTAAAAAAATTAATTTTCAATGAAAAAAACTAATTTTCAAGCCAAAAAAATTAATTTAGAACCAAAAAGATTAATTTTCGACCAAAAAAGATTAATTTTTAATAGAATAAATCAGTTTTCAACTAAAGAAGATAAACTTTAAAAAAAATAAAATTTGAATTTAAAAAAAAATTGCGACAACAATTTTAGTTAAATTTTTTATTTAAAAAATTAATTTTCAACCAAAAAGATTAATTCTTTGCCAAAAAATAATAATTTTTAACAAAATACATGAATTTTCAACCAAATATTTTAATTTTTAATGGAATTTGCAACCTAATAGTTGAATTTTCAACCAAAAAGGTGAAGAAGATTAATATTCTACCACAAAATACAAAGTTCCAACAAAATAGAAAAAATTTTCAACCAAACATAAATTATTTAAATTTTCTGTTAAAAAAAAATTATTTTCAATGAAAAAAACTAATTTTCAAGCCAAAGAAATGAATTTTGAACCAAAAAGATTAATTTTCGACCAAAAAAGATTAATTTTCAATAGAATAAATCAATTTTCAACTAAAAAAGATAAACTTAAAAAAATTGAAATTTGAATTTAAAAAAAAAATTGTGACAAGAAATTTAGTTAAATTTTTTATTAAAAAAATTAATTTTCAACCAAAAAGATTAATTCTTTGCCAAAAAAGAAAAAATTTTAACAAAATACATGAATTTTCAACAGAATATTTTAATTTTTATGGAATTTTCAACCAAAAAAGTGAATTAATCACCAAGAAGATTAATATTCTACCACAAAATACAAAGTTTCAACAAAATAGAAAAAATTTTCAACCAAACATAAAGTATTTAAATTTGCTGTTTCTTTCAAAACCAAAAAGTTGAATTAAGAAGATTAATTTTCTCCTAGAAAAGACAAAGTTTCAACAAAATACAGAAATTTTCAATCAAACAGTTGAATTTTCAAGTCAAGATGATAAATGTTCAACCAAACATGGAATAGTTCAATTTGCAGTTAAAAAAATAACGTAGAAATTTTTTTTTTAAATAAGTCAATTCAGAACAAAAAAAGATTTTTTGACTAAAAATTTAGTCTCTATTCACACTTAGCAAAAATCTTGAAAATTTAATCAAATAGTTATATTAGTAGAACAATCCTGGGATCAAAATCAAATTTACAGGATGATCAATTTTATAGCAATAATGGAATAGCTACATTTTTAGTAGAGAAAATTCATTTTTAATAAAACGAAACAAATTTTCAAATAAGTTTGTTAAATTTTTTACCAAGGAAATGAACTTTTCACTAAAATGATGCATCTTTAATAAAAAAAAATAATTTGTAACTAAATAATTAAATTTTCAACCCCGAAGGGGAATTTCCTATAAAAAAAAGTCAAATTTTCAACAAAATAGATAAATTTGCAACTAAATAATTTGACTAAATATTTTTGAATAAAAATTTAGTCTCTATTCACAATTAGAAAAAATCTTGAAAATTTAATCAAATAGTTATATTAGTAGAACAATCCTGGGATAGCAAAAAGTAACCGTTTGTGCTAAATTTCATCATGAACATAAATGTCACATTTTCCTTATTCTTGAACTTTGAAAATAAAATTTTTATATAAAAACAAAATAATGTAATATATTTATTTGACAAATATTCCCAGAAAACGAGGTAAATAGAGCTTTATAGAAAATTCGAATCAAATTCAAATAGTCGAATTTAATTCTACCTTGATGAACAAATAATCCGGAAATACCTTGAAAATGTATTTTTCATGATTTTTAAATCTTAAACAAATATTAAAAGTACGGTGTCAGAGTATTGCACATTCGGAAAGTCATATTTTGTCAATGAAAAAAAAAAAACATCACTTCTTAAATTTCTTAAAATTCATGGGATAATTTAAAATGATTTTTTATTTTGAAAAATTAATTTTAACAGAATATTTAAAAAGAATTGAAAACATTTCCAAAGATTTCCAAAATTTATTGTCAAAACAGAATCCAAATAGATGAAATAGATGAAAAAGAATTTAAACTAATTTTTTATTTTGAAAAATGAATTTTTAAGGAAATTCGACAAATATTTTTAAACATTTGAATTTATTTTCTATTGAAAAAAAATGTGAACGATTTTGAAGAAAAAATGTTCAATTAGCAAGATTGCAAAGTTTTATAAGAAATTTGAAAAAAAAACTTTGAAAGGTTTCACGATAATAAAAAATATTTCTCACAATTCATGGGATAATTTAAACTAATATTTTTTTTGAAATTAACGAATATTTTAAAATATTTGTATTTATTTACTAAAATTTCGAAAAAGAATGTGGACGATTTAAAAGAAAGACTGTTCAATTAGCAAGATTACAAAGTTTTTACAGAAATTCGATCAAGTTTAGGAGATATTTAGAAGTTTTAAAAATATTCAAAATTGATTTAAAACTTGAAAACATTTCAGAAAAGTTTTAATAATACTTACATTTTTCAATATTTGGAAATAAAAATTTTGAAGCTTCTTGAAGATTTTGAAAGGTTTTATGATAATAAAAAAATGTCTTAAAATTGATGGGAAAATTTAGACTGATTTTTTAAATTGAAAAATCAATTTTAAGGGAAAATTGATGAATATTTTAAAACATTTTTATTTACTTCCTAAAATTTCGAAAAATAATTTGGACGATTTTCAAAATTCATGGGATAATTTAAACTGATTTTTATTTGGAAAAATATAATTTTGAGAGAATATTTAAAAAGAATTTAAAAAAATTCAAAAGATTTCCAAAATTGTCAAAACAGAATCTGGAATATTTGAAGGCAAGTTTTTTCATTTTTCAGAATTGCAAGAAAATTTTTGGAAAAATTCGAAGAATTTTAAAAGATATTAAGAAGGTTCGAAAGTTTTGAAAATTGTTGAAAAATTATTTTAAGTTTAAAAAGATTTCCCAAAATTTAGAAGAAAATGTAAATTTTTGAAGATTTCCAAAAAAATTTAAAAGTTCTTAAGAAGTTTGAAAGGCTGCAAGAAAATAAAAAACTTTCTTGAGATTACTGAGAAAATTTTTAATGACTTTGAATTTTGAAAAATAACTTTTTAAGAAAACTTGAAAAGGTATCAAGACGTGCCAAAATATTTCTACAAATTTCAAGAATATTTGGAAGATTTAAGGGCAATTTTTTTAATTTGGAAAGATTTTTCAAAATTTTAGAAATATTTCGAGTCAATTTAAGAGATATTTATCTTTCAAACTTCTATATCTTTTAAACTGACTCAAATTTTTCCAAAAATTTTTTCAAAATACTGAATAATAAAAAATTATGCTTTTTTGACATATCTGAAATCTTGAAACAAAAATTTGAATTTTCTCAAGAATCTTAGGAAAATTATATATTTATTTAACTTCAAAAATAAATGAACAAATAAACTTAAAAAATAAATGTTTATTTGAAATTTTTATTTTGTATTCTAAATTATTTATCCCCTAAAATAATAATTTGGGTCAATTTTTGTTCTTTCATGACTGAAAATCTTTTTTAGTTAAGAATTGAACTATTTGGTTAAAAATTTGTCTTCTTGATTTGAAAATGAATCTGTTTTTATTGAAGAAGAATTGGAATAGTTGAATTTTAAACCAAAAAGATGAATTTTTAAATTAAATTATGAATCTTTGACTAGAATATTTGAACTTTCAACCGGAATGATTAATTTTCAAACAACAAGATTAATTCTTACTAAAACAGACGAATTTCCAACTAAAAAAGATATTTTTTTAACAAAAAATTGCACAGTTAAATTTTTAGTTAAAACGATTGATGTTCAACTAAAGAGATGAATTTTTAACTACAATGATTGAATATTCAACGAAAATAGTTATATTTTTAATTCAAAAAAATTAATTTTCAAGTAAAAAACAACAATTTTTCAACAAGATAGTTAAAGTTTCAACTGGAATAGTTTAATTTTTAGTAAAGAAGATTAATTTTCAGCCAAAGAAAAAAAGAATTTCCAAAAAAATATCTTATTTTTCGACAAAGGAGATAAATTTTCAATTTAAATTATGAATGAAAAATTCTGAACGAAAAATGTACTATTTGATATTTCAACCAAAAAATATTTTAATTTTTAATCCGAAACAGTTGAATTCGACTAAAAAAGATGACTTTTTAACATCGCGTGGAAAAATTGCCAAATTTGATCCTGATTCCCGACGTGGCCCTGATCGGGTTAGCCCAATGCGGCCCTGATCATGGCTACTATTGTGGTCCTGGTCGGGGCCACATCGGGCTACCCTTTGTTAATTCATAGTTAGTTTAAAAATTAGGATTAATTAAATTTAAAATTACTCTCTGTCTTAATTAGTGAATATTCAACTAATTTTCGTTTCAGTGACTAACCTAAAGTTATTAGTTAAATTTAACTTCTCATATGCAAAGAATATAAGAAACGAGAAAAAAATAAAAAAAGCTTAAATTCATTTTAACAAAATGTCTAAAAATGAATTTTTATGGACGCATTAAATTAGTTAATAAATATACAATTATCAACGTGGTATTAATTATTGTAGGTACTTTTTTAATCTGTTTAGAGTTTATACATATTTAGATTTGAATTTGCCGGGCTAATCTCGAATGCATTCGATTAGTCTTCCGTTCGATTATTTGGCAACGAAAGGACGAAAGGAAAACAACCAGTGCTCCCAACGCGGGCACCTTGCACTACTGCGCATGCGATGCATGGGGCGCTTCATTGGCTGCCCTACGCGCGCTTATTTGAAATGTTAAAAAATACAATTTTTTATATTTATTATGAATAATCAAAAATAATTTTTCTAACATGTTCAAGTGGTACGTGGATGGTTTTTAATATATTCTGAGCATAAGGTTTTAAAAAATAAAAAAAAGATTACATTAAGTAACATGATATTTTTTATTTTCGGAATGTTCATTTTATTTTTTAACCTAATGCTCAGAATATATTAAAAACCATCCACGTACCACTTGAACATGTTAAAATATAATTATTTCTAATTAATAATAATAAATTTAAAAAATCGTATTTTTAACATTTCAAACAAGCGCGCGAACGACAGCCAATGAAGCGCCTTATGAATCGCATGCGCAGTAGTGCAAGGTGCCCGCGTTGTGAGCACTGAAAACAAGAAGAAAAGTGACGAACAGTAAACACATGGAGAATAGACATAAGGAGACCAAAGTAATGTAACCGAAAATAAGCAAATTTTTGTCGTATAAAAAGGGTTACAATACTGCCCGAGTTATGGCGCTAGTGTTGCACGGAGAAAAATGGCCGCCGTATATGTTGACATCTTACATTATTTACCAATGTGATTTTAATAGAAATGTGTAAATTATTATTAAAACGGAGAAATTTTATTTTACTTATCTCGAAATATCGGTGATTCTATGTAATGGAATTGATCCTGCAATGGACGTGGTAGGTACTTCAGATTTATTGCACAAACGTGGAAAACAATAAGGATATAACTGATCAGTTTTCAATCTTGTACGCATACGCATCACAGAACTGATATCGGACTTCCACGTGAATATAACAGTTTTTACATTTCAATATCCTTTAAATGTCTTAAAAAATTGTTTTAGTCATTTAGGAATTTTGTATTTTTGATTAGGGTTATATCACAGGTTATATTTACACGGACCATGACGGCGGCCATCGTTACCCGTACCACACTAGCGCCGCGCTCGAGAAGATCTAGCATTTCGATGCGTTATTGTACATCCGACAGAAAAACGCTCGTTTTTGGTGAAGTCAATGTACAGGACTTTGGGCTCCTTATGTCTATTCTCCATGAGTAAACAGATAAACCGGTAAAGGCATGTGGATAAAATCGCTTTAAATAATTCTCAATTCACCTCGTTAATCATTTACGCAAAGATTTTAGACCGGGTGAGGTGTTCATATTACTAGAATTATCCAGCTCTCTAAGATTTCCGACAGTGAACTTCGAGAAAGTGTCGACAACTTTTTGACATTATAACCTCACTTTTTTATACTTTGCTCCACGTGCCAACAAACTTTTCAATCAAATTGTCGAATTTTCAAACAAAAAATATTGAAGTTTAATCAAATATTAGAATTTCCAAGGAGAAAAACAAATTTTTTAGAAAGCAGTTGATTCTTGATCAAAAAAGTTTATTTACATCCAAAAAAGCTAACTTTTCTACAATAAAAGCTGATTTTTCAACGAAAGAGTAAAGTTTTTGATCTGAAAAGTCTAATATTATAGAAAACAGTGACTTTAAAATAAATAAATAAATTTTTAACAGAAAAGATCATTTTCAATAAAAAAGATAAATTTTTAACAAGCTAGTTGTATTATCAACCAAAAAGTTTAACTTTCAACAAACAAGAATAATTTTTTACCCAGAAAGACGACTTTTTAACAAAAAATATGAATTTTCTACCAAATCGTTGAATTTTCAACCAATAAGTTAAATTTTCAACAAAAAAGATTAATTTTCTACCCAGAAAGATGACTTTTCAACCAAACTCTTAAATTTCCTACCAAATAGTCGAATTTTTATCTCATAAAATGAAAATGGAATAGGTAAATTTTCAGATAAAACTCTGATACAAAATTAACTTTGAGCATAAATACCAATTTTCAACAAAATTCTTACATTGTTAACCAAAAAGGATAAATTTTCGACCAAGAAGATTAATGTTCTATCAAAAAAGATGAATTTTCAACAAAATACATGAATCTAACAAGTTTCAGAATATTTTTCAAAATATTTAAATATTGTTTAATATTTTTAATTAATTGTTTACTTTTTTATTGAATAAATTATATTTTAATAATATTCTTATAATGAAAATTAGAAGGGGCCTGTTCAGGGCCAGATCGTGCCTTCCTTATGGATACCCCAGCCAGGCCCTGATCGGATTAGGCGTTTCATTTCGAATCTGGCCCTAACTGGGATACCCGATTGGGGCCAGATTTTGCCAGATCTGGCCCCGACCAGGGCCACTCTGAAATTTCTGCACGGGATGAGTTGAATTTTTAACTAATGAAGATTTTTCAGTCAAGAGAGAGAGAAAAAATTGCTAACAAACTGTTTAATTTTCAACCAAAAAGATGAATTTTCTACCAAAAAGAACGAATATTCAAGAAAATACGTGAATTTTCAACCAAAAGCGATCAATTTTCAACCAATAATTTAGTAACAGTTAAATATTCCGTTCAAAAAATTAATAAAAAAAAAATTCAAACAAAATAGTTAATTACAGTAATATAAAGCTGCTTTTACAAATAACGTGAAAATAGGCGTGCCACGAAAATCTCGAAAGCATTGTTGTCCCTTTTCTTCAATGTCGATTGGGTAATCTGAAAAACTCGAAGGAAGGCTTTGTTGAGTTTGAGTTGAAGGAAAAAAAAGAATCTCACATTTGTGTGAATAACAGAACTAACAAAAATTGAAGTTCAATGTAATCACATTTTTAGTTAAAATAATTAATTTTCAATCAAGAAAAAGGAAATTTTTAACAAAATAGTTAAATTTTCAACCAAACTGATGAATCTTTGATAAAAAATTAATCTTCAACAAAACATGTAATATTATATTAAAATATAATATTTCCACTAAAAAACATTTTAATTTTTATTAAAAAACTGTTAAATTAAACCGAAAAATACGAGTTTCCAACCAAAGAGTTTAATTTTCAACCAAGAAAGATTTTCCAATCAATAGAGAAAAAAAATCTCATCCAAAATGTTCAGTTTTCAAGTTATAAAGAGTCAATGTTCAACTGACGAAAATAAATTTTCTAGAAGAAATCGAATAGCTACATTTTTAGTAAAAAATTCATTTTCAAAAAGAAAAAAGCGAATTTTCAACAAAATTTGTTAAATTTTCAACCAAAGAAATGAACTTTTAATTAAAATGATGCATCTTCAAACAAACAAAAAATACATTTTTAAGCAAATATTTGAATTTTCAAACCAGAAGATGAATTTTCTACCAAAAAAGACAAATTTTCAATAAAATAGATGAATTTTCAACTAAATAAGGTAAATTTTTAACAAAAAATAGAATAGTTTAATTTTAAATTCGAGAAATAAGGTTTTAACCAAATAAAATAAGTTTTCAACGAAATAATTCAATTTTCAACTAAACAGATGCATTTTCAACGAAAAAGATTAATTGTCTGTCAGAAAATAATATTTTCGATGGACAATTTTTTGTTTAAGAAAATTAATTTTTATTGAAAAAACTAATTTTCAACCAAAGAAATGAAATTTTTCTACCAAATATTTTAATTTTCAACCTAATAGTTGAATTTTCAACCAAAAAGATTAATTTTCTACCAAAAAAAGATGAATTTTCAACAAAATGAATGAATTTGCAACAAAAAAACCTAATAGATTAATTTCTTGTTAGAAAAATAAGTTTTTAGTCAAATGAAATAAATTTTCAACCGAAAAAATGAATTTTCTGCCAAAAAGACAAAATGTCTATAAAAAAAATTGTCGAAAAAAAATTTAGTTAAAAAAATTAATTTTTAATAAAAAAATAACTTTCAACCGCAGAAATGAATTTTCAAGCAAAAAGATTAATTCTCTTCCAAAAAAAGAATAATTTTAAACAAAATACATGAATTTTCAACCAAATATTTTAATTTTTAACGAAATTTTCAGTGTAATAGATGAATTTTTAACTAAAAATGTGAATTAGTCACTAAGAAAATTAATATTCTATCACAAAAGACAAAGTTTCAATAAAATACAGAAATTTTCAACTGAAGAAGATTGATTGTTAAATTTTTAACCAAAAGGGTTAAATTGCTACCAAAATAGACAAATTTTCAACAAAATAGATGAATTTTCAACTAAAATAGATAAATTTTCATCAAAAAATATAATAGTTTGAGTTCAAGTTAGAGAAATAAGTTTTTAACCAAATAAAATAAATTTTTAACCAAATAGTCAAATTTTCGACCAAACAGATGAATTTTCAACCAAAAAAGAATAATTTTAAAGAAAATATATAAATTTTCAACCAAGAAGGTTATATTGCTACCAAAAAATACAAATTTTTAACAAAATAGATGAATTTTTAATTGAAAAAGATCAATTTGCAAAAAAAAATAGAATAGTTTAATTTTCAGTTGGAGAAATATGTTTTTGAGCAAATAAGATACATTTTTAGCGAAATAGTTCAGTTTTCAACTAAACAAATGAATTTTTTTACCAAAAAACTTGAATTTCTTATAAAAATAAATTGTCGACAAAAAATTTATTTAATTTTCCAGTTATAAAATAAATTTTCAATAAAAGAAAAATTAATTTAAAAAAAAAACACAATTTTCGACCAAAAAAGAATAATTTTCATCAAAATACATAAATTTTGAACCATATATTTTAATTTTTAATAGAATTTTTAAACAAATAGTTGAATATTCACCCAAAAAAGTGGCCTAGTCACCAAGAAGATTAATATTCTACTACAAAAGACGAAGTTTAAACAAAATACAGAATTTTTCAAACGAAGAGTTGAATTTTCAACTGAAGAAGATTAATGTTCAAAAAACAGGATATAGTTAAATTTTCACATGAGAAATTAATTTGCAATAAAAAAACTAATTTTGAAAGAAAAGGATTAATTTTCTGCCTAACAAAATTAATTTTTAATATAATACATGAGTTTTCAACCAAATAGATGAATTTTCAACTAAAAAAGATAAATTTTCAACAAAAAATAGAATAGTTTGATTTCAAGTTAGAGAAATAAGTTTTTAACCAAATACAATAAATTTTTAACCAAAAAATCAAATTTTCGACCAAACTAAAGAAGTAAAATTTCAAAAAAAAAGGATAATTTTCTACCAGAAAAGAAGAATTTTTAAGAAAATATATGAATATAAAAGAAAATATCCGTTGTGCCTTGAAGGTGAGTATCTTTATAAAAATTGTTGAAATAATTGATAATTATTGTAAATTTGAATTTGTTTCTGGAAATTGTTAAAATAATTAATCATTCTTGTAAATGTTCTATAAAAAAATTAGCTTCTTCGTTGAAAATAGCAAAAATTTGAATTTGCAAAGCAACATAGAAAAGCGTATTCGGAAAGACATTCTTAGTTCACTCCGTAAAAAAATTGTGCCCATTTCTTGAAAAATAGGCAAACTCTGATTTTTTGTATGAAAATTGTAAAAATAATTAATAATTATTGTAAATGTGCAAAATATCGTAGAAAAGAGATATTGAAAATACATTCTTCGTTGATTTCGAAAATA
Organism: Andricus curvator; assembly: GCA_932195095.1. NCBI lineage: Eukaryota > Metazoa > Arthropoda > Insecta > Hymenoptera > Cynipidae > Andricus > Andricus curvator. The sequence continues at coordinate 18,769 of CAKNYM010042151.1, read as the reverse complement.
AATTGAGCCTATTCTTTAAAAAATAGCCAAACTCCTAATTTGTTCATGAAAATGGTTTAAATAATTAATTAATCTTGGCAATTTGCAGAGCATTATAGAAAAGTCATCGGAAAGATATTCTTAGTTAATTTTGTAAAAGCTGACCCTATTCATTAAAAAAAAGCGAAACTCTGAATTTTTTAACGAAATTATTTAAATAATTAATAATTCTTGTAAATTTACAAAACATGGTGAAAAGTCATCGGACAGACAATCTTAAAGAAACTAGAATTTTCTCCACCTTTCCTATATTGGACACAATAACTTTTGTACAATATTTGATAAATATTTTCAGGATAAAATAATAATTATTTATTTCTGTGTAGGATATAGTCTGCATAGGAAATATTTTATGTAGGAAACATATAACGGTATTACATTCTGTGCAGGAAATATTACGCGTAGAAAATATTTTGTGTAGGAAAAAAATAACAGTATTAAACAATAATTAATTCTGTGTAGGAAATATTCTGTGCAGAAAATATTTTGTGTAGGAAAAATATAACACTATTAAACTCTGTGTAGGAAATATTTTGTGTAGAAAAAATGTTGTCCCGTGGAGAAATTGCCCAATTTGATCCTGATTCCCGACGTGGCACCGATCGGGTTAGCTCAATGCGACCCTGATCATGGCTACTGTCGTGGTCATGGTCGGGGCCACATCGGGCTACACTCTGTAAATCAGAGTTAGTTTAAAAATTAGAAATAATTAAATTTAAAATTACTCCCTGTCTTAATTATTGAATATTCAATTAATTTTCAGTTCGGTAACTAATCTAAAGTTATTAGTTAAATTTAACTTCTCATATGCAAAGAATATAAGAAACGAGAAAAAAATAAAAAAAGCTTAAATTCATTTGAACAAAATGTCTAAAAATGTATGTTTACGGAAGCATTAAATTAGTTAATAAACATACAATCATCAAGTTACTATTAATTATTTTAGGTTTTTTTAAAAATCTGTTTAGAGTTTATACTTATTTAGATTTGAATTTGCCGCCCTAATCTCGAATGTATTCGATTAGTCTACCGTTCGATTATTTGGCAACGAACGGACGGAAGGAAGACAACTTTGTAAAAGTGATGAACAGTAAACAGATAAACCGGTAAAGTCATGTGGATAAATCGCTTTAAATATAATTCTCAATTCACCTCGTTAATCATTTGCGCAAAGTTTTTGGACCGAGGTGAGGTGTTCATATCAAACTAGAATTATCCACTAGAATTATCCAGCTCTCTAAGATTTCCGACAGTGAACTTCGACAAAGTGTCGACATTTTGAAGATCATTTATTGTTCGTCTTTGCGTGAAAATGTTAAATAGATTGAGAATTGGGATCCAGAATTGGGCCAATTGTACAAAAAGATCCCACTCTTCTTTTTAGTATGCTATAAAGCTACGTATAGACTTAATGCTGTAACTTTTTGGCATTATAACCTCACTTTTTTATACTTTGCACCCACGTGCCAAAAAACGTTTCAATCAAATGGTCGAATTTTCGAACGAAAAGAATTGAAGTTCAACAAAATATTAGAATTTTCAAAAAGAAAAACTATTTTTTTAGAAAGCAGTTGATTTTTTATCAAAAAAGTTCATTTACATCCAAAAAAAGCTAACTTCTCTACCATGAAAGCTGAATTTTCAACAAAAGAGTAAAGTTTTTAAGCCAAAAAGTATAATATTTTAGAAAACAGTGACTTTAAAATACATAAATACATTTTTTACAAAAAAGACCAGTTTCAATAAAAAAGATAAATTTTTAACAAGCTAGTTGAATTATCAATCAAAAAGTCGAACTGTCGAAAAACAAGAATAATTTTTTACCCAGAAAGACGATTTTTTAACAAAAAAGAAGAATTTTTAACAAGGTTGTTGAATTATCAACCAAAAAGTTGAACTTTCAACAAACAAGAATAATTTTCTACCTAGAAAGACGACTTTTTAACAAAAAATATGAATTTTCTACCAAATCGTTGAGTTTTCTACAAACAAGATTAATTTTCTACCGAAAAAGACGACTTTTCAACAAAATTCTTAAATTTTCTACCAAATAGTCGAATTTTTATCTCATAAAATATACATGATAAAGTTTCAACTGAAAATGGAATTGTTAAATTTTCAGATAAAAAATAAACTTTGAGCAAAAATAGCAATTTTCAACAAAATTGTTAAATTTTTAACCAAAAAGGATAAATTTTCGACCAAGAAGATTAATCTTCTATAAAAAAAATATGACTTTTCAACAAAATACATGAATCTAACCACAAGATTCAGAATATTTTTCAAAATATTTATATAATGTTTGATATTCTTAATTCATTGTTTACTTTTTTATTAGATAAATTATATTTCAATGATATTTTTATGAATAAAAATAACAAGGGGCCAAATCGGGCCTTCCTTATGGATACACCAGTCAGGCCCTGATCGGATTAGGCGTTTCATTTCGAATCTGGCCCTAACTGGGATACCCGATTGGGACCAGATTTTGCCGCCACTCTGAAATTTCTGCACGGGATATTCTGCGTAGAAAATATTTTGTGTAGAATAAATATAACGGTATTAAATTCTGTGTAGGAAATATTATGTGTAGATAATATTTTGTGTAGGAAAAAAATAACAGTATTAAACAATATTAAATTCTGTGTAGGAAAAAAATAACAGTATTAAACAATATTAAATTCTGTGTAGGAAATATTATGTGTAGAAAATATTTTTTCTAGGAAAAATATAACAGTATTAAACAATATTAAATTCTGTGTAGGAAATATTCTGCGTAGAAAAAATGTTGTGTAGGAAAAATATAACAGTATTAAATTCTGAGTAGGAAATATTTTGTGCAGAAAATATTTTGTGCAGAAAATATTTTGTGCAGGTGGGTGATTCAAAACCAATCTATTTAGATTATTACATTTTCACAAATAGGAAAAAGAAACAATCCAATAATATTTATAAAATTTCTAAAATTGGTAATATTTAGTGCATTCTTCTCACAAAATATTTTAAATAAAAAGATTTCTTTCAAAAAATTGAGGTAAAAATTATTTAGACTCAATTAAAAGAAATCAGAAAATATGCATAAACAAACCCTGCAGATTGGAAACGATTCATTTGTTTAGTGTCTCTATTTAAAAATTTAAAAATTAAGATCGATCAAAACTCTATTTTATCATGCATTTTTTTTTATTTATCCGTCTTTTTTATACTACCAGGGAACCAACATGTTTCGGAGTCAATTTAGACTCCCTCATCAGGGATTATTTATAGGAAAACTACAAGGTATGATAAATATATTATTATGTTAATTGAAAAAATCAGAAACATAATACCTGTAAATAAAAATAGTATCTATACGTGTACACTCACATACACATATACACACAACACATATCACTTTTTAAAAAAGATTAATTAATCTAATTTTGCATTCATTAGTGAAAAATTGACTAAGATATACAAAAATTATTATTTATAAATTATTTTAAATGAAAATATCACTAACAAAAATTACGTCTGAATTGACTCCGAAACATGTTGGTTCCCTGGTAGTATAAAAAAGACGGATAAAGGAAAAAGTGAGAGGTTGGTTTTGGTTGACTTTTTCTCCTTTTCTCCCTCTTTTTTCATTGAGTTATTTTTGTCTCTAATGAGCCGAAAAGTGAGGCAGTTTAGAGGTCTGTTTTTTAATTCTGAATCTTTTTCATGCTCATTTTGCATAAAATTATTCATGATAAAATAGAGTTCTGATCGATCTTAATTTAAAAAAAAAAATAAAAATTTGTGTAGGAAAAATATAACAGTATTAAATTCTGTGTAGGAAATATTTGGTGTATGAAAAATATGATCAGTATGCGTTGTGTACAATATATTTCGTGTTGAATAACTTTGTGTATGAACAGCGTTTTCCCCGGTAATCAGTGCGCGCGTTCTAGTTATGTAAAAAAAATGAGTAACTCACTTAGTGTTGGATTTTGGTAGTCGATGATTCCTTTTTCATCGCCAGTTCCACCTTTAATGACGGTGCAGCATCCAGAGAGTTTGCCATGGACGCAGAAGATCACCTTTTTCGAAGTCATGTTACTGTCATCAGGTTCATTGTTATTGGGCGGAATACTCGTTCCATACCCAAAGGCTGCTTTGTCCTTGAATCTGGAAGAGGAAAGGAAGCCATTAGACATGCACAATTACAGATAAATATTTATTTCCTCGTACGTGCCATCCAGTGAATTACGCTCTGATTATCGTAATCAGCTTTGGCAACATTGTCCCAGAATTACTAAATTATGTCTGACTATACACTTTTTCACACAATGCGACAAAAAGGCGTGGAAACGTGAATTACTAATTTGCTATTTCACAAAAGAGTACCTGATATGTTATTTTTAATCATGGATCGTGACTTCTATTAAAGCGATTTAATTTTAGTTATTAATCTTATTTTAAATTAAAAATATTTTTGATCCAAAAAATTGTTTAATTTTGAACTAAATTGTTGAATTTTCAAACAAAGAGATGAATTTTCAACTGAAATGATGAATCTTCAACAACAAAAAATGAATTTTTAATTACATTGTTGAATTTTCAATGAAATATACAAGTTTTCAGTCCAAAAAGAGAAACTTTGAACCAAAAATAGAATAATTAAATTTTCAGTTGAAGCAATTAATTTTCAACCACATGAGAAACTAATTTTCAAAGAAATACTTTTATTTTCAACCAATGGGATGAATTTTTAACCAAGAAGATTAATTTTCTACCAAAAGGATGAATCTTCAACAAAATACATGAATTTTCAACCAATTAATTTTGAACAAAAAAATGGAATAGCTAAACTTTCAGTTAAAACAATTAACTCTCAACAAAAAAAAAGGAATTTTCAACCAAATAGTTGAGTTTTCAACTCTAAATGTACATTTTGAACCAAAAATTGTCCAAAAAAATAAATTTTTAATCAAATAGTTGAATTTTCAATCAAATAGTTTATTTTTCAACTCAGAAAGATAATTTTTATACCAAAAATGGGATAATTAAAATTTCAGTTAACAAAATTGATTTTCAACCACAAAAAAATAATTTTTAACAAAACAGTTGAATTTTCAACCAAAGAAATGAATTTTTAACTAAGATGATGAATCTTCAACAACAAAAAATGAATTTTTAATTAAAAAGATGAAGTTTCTACAAAAAAGATACATTTTCAAGAAAATACATGAATTTTAAACTGAAAAAGATCAAGTATCAACCAAAGATATAAATTTTCTAACAAAAGAGACGAATTTTCCAGAACATACATGAATTTTTTTTAGCAAAAAAAGACATATTTTCAGCTAAAAAGGATCAATTTTCATAAGAAAATAGAATTTTTCGGTTTAAAAAATAGAATTTTTCAGTTAAAAAAATAATTTTGAATTTAAAAAAAAAAATGAATGTTCAACAAAATATTTTTTCCAACCAAATGAAGGGATTTTGAACAAAAACATAAATTTTCAATCAACAAGATTAAATTTCTACAAAAAGATGAGTTTTCAACAAAATAGTTAAATTTTTAACCAAAAAAATGAATTTTCAAATAAAATGATGAATGCTCAACCAAGAAAATAAATTTTTTATTAAAATAGTTAAATTTTCAACCAAAAATATAAATTTTCATACAAATAATTGAATTTCGAATTAAAAACTATCAATTTTCAACAAAAATGGAATATTTAAATTATGAGTTCAAAAAATTAATTTTCAACCCCAAAAAAATTGAAATAACTAGATAAATATTCAATAAATAAAATAAATTTTTAACAAAGTAATTTAACTTTCAATCAAATAGTTAAATTTGCAACAGAAAAAAAATTCTGATTGAAAAATATAATAGTTGAATTCTCCACTAAAAAAGTTAAAGTCAAATCTCCAAATAATAAAAAGAAATTTTTAACAAAGTAGGAGAACTTTCAGGTGAGTATCTGGTTGGATTTTCAACCAAAAAAGGTGAATTTTCAAAGAAAAATGTAATAGTTGAATTTATAATACGTGAATTGAATTTTTATCCGAAGAGATGAATTTTCAACTAAAATGGTGATTTAAAAAGAAAACAAAATAATTTTTTATTCACATAGTTGAATTTTCCAACAAATTAAATTGAATTTTCAGTTAAAAAAATTAATTTTCAACGAAATAGTTATATTTTTAATCAAAGAGATGAATTTTCGACTAAAATAGCGAATCTTCAAAAAAGAAATTAATTTTAAACAAAATACGTAATTTTTAATCCAAATATTAGATTTTTCAACTCAAAAAGATAAATTTTAAACCAAAAATGGAATAATTAAACTTTCAGTTAAAACTACTTTCAATCACAAAAAAAAAGAAATTTTCAACAAAATAGTTAAATTTTCAACCAAAGAGATGAATCATGAAAGAAAAGAAAAAATGAATTCTCAACGAAAAGTGTAATAACTGATATTTCCACCAAAAAATATTTTAATTTTCAATCAAAAACAGTGGAATTTTGAAACAAAAAAAAAACAACAAATTTTCTACAAAAATGTTGAATTTTTAACACAAAAATATGAATTTTCTATCAAAATAATTGAATTTTCATCCCCAAAAAGACGACTTTTCAACAAAATAGATTAATTTTTAACTTAAAAAGATGAATTTCAAAGTAAAAATGGACAAGTTTAAAAATATAATATTATAACAAAAAAAAATATTCAACAAAATATGTATTTCAATTTTCAACCAAATAATTGATTTTTTTTTTAAGAGAGCTGAATTTTTCACAATAAATATGAATTTTCAATCCAAAAGGACGCATTTTCTTTCCAAATAAAAAGAATGTTCAACAAAAAGTGGAATTTTCGACCAAAAAGAGGATTTTCTAACAAAATACTAGCGTTTTCAACAAAATAATGAAATTTTTAACAAAATAGTTGAGTTTTATACCTGCAAAGATGAATTTTCAATGAAATAGTCAAATTTTCAACCAAAGAGATAAATTTTCAAAAAAATAATTAAATTCATAATAAGACAGTTGGATTTTTAATCAAATAATTGAATTTTCAAACAACAAACATAAATTCTGAACCACAAATGAAAAAGTACAATTTTTAGTTTAAAAAATTTAGTTTAAACCAAAAAAAGAAAAACGAATTTTCAACAGAATAGTAAAACTTTCAACCAATAAGATAAGTTTTCAACTAAAATGATAAATCTTCAACTTGAATAGTTAAGTTTATATTAAAAAACAACGAATTGTCATCCAAAGAGATTAATTTTCAACGAAAATGATGAATCTTAAAAAAAAATTATTTTTTAAGAAAGTGGTTCAAATTTCAACCAAAAAAGCTAAATTTTCGACGAGCAGTGTAATAGTAGATATTTCAACCAAAAAAGGCATTCATTTTTATTCAAAAATATTTGAATTAAACCAAAGAAGTTGAATATTTACCCGAAAAGTTGAATTTTCAAAAAAATAATTCAATTTTCAATCAAAGATTTAAATTTTCAAGAAAATAATTAAATTCATAACAAAATACTTTGATTTTTGCCAAAGATTTGAATTTTCCACCGAAAAAGATGAATTCTGAACTAAAAATGAAATTTTTTTTATTTTCTGTTTAAGAAATTAATTTTAAACAATCAATTTTCAACCAGAAAAAATGAATTTTCAATGAAATTATCATGGATTTCTCAATTGAAAGGACTGACTTAAAAAAAAAATTCGTCCACAAATGCCAAAATAATGCATTTTTTAATTAAATTTGTTTAACAAATCATAAAATTTATGAACTAAGCATGAGTGTTTATGAAATCACCATGGACTTCCTAATTAAAAGGACTATCATTGAAAAAAACGACTTTTTCCGTCGACAAATGCCCGAATAATGCATTTCTTTATCAAATTTGTTTAAAAAAATTATAAAATTTATCAACTTATTATGAATGTTGCTGAAGCTGTCATGAAATTTACAATTAAATGGACTGATCTCGAAAAAAACGAAATTTTCCGTCGACAGATGCCCGAATAATGCATTTCTTTATTAAATTTCTTTTTAAAAAAAAGAAAAATTTATCAACTAATTATGAATGTTGCTGAAATGATCATACTCGTAAAGTTCCTAATTAAAAGAACTGGCATTGAAAAAAAACGAATTTTTCCGTCGACAAATGCTCGAGTAATTAATTTGTTTATTAAAACTGTTTTGAAAAATCATAAAATTTATCAAATAATTATGTATTTTGCAGAAATCATCATTATAAATAAATTCTTTGTTTTAAGTGTATTTTCTATCATTTTCAATAATTTTACGTTTTTTTAAGTTATATTGCAAGAAATTTGAATTGGAAACAATATTATAATGAAGGAAATTTCTCTTAAGATTATTCTTGTTAATATTATAAACAAATGCATTATTCGGGCATTTATCGACAGAAAAATTCGTTTTTTTTCAATGCCCTTTTAATTGAGAACTTCATGATAATTTCAGCAACATTCAAAATTAGTTGATAAATTTTATTTTTTTGAAACAAATTTTTTTCTTAAATTTAATAACTTAATTTAGTAATTTTCGCAATTCAGAATAAAATTATAAAATGAAATATAAATAAAATAATAATAAAAATAACTAAATAGGTAAAATTTTAATAATAAAAATAATTCAATAATTTAATTTAATAATTTAACAAATTTTTTTTTTTTAAATAATTTTTCAAAAACAAATGCATTATGCGGGCATCTGTCGACGATTGTTTTTTAATGTCAGTCCTTCAATTAGGAATTCCATGATAATTTCAGCAGCATTTGTGATTATTTGATAAATTGTGTGATTTTTTAAACAAATTTAATAGAAAAATGCATTATTTGAGCATTTTTTGACAAAAAAATTCTTTTTTTTTCAATGTCAGTCCTTTTAATTGGGAATTCCATGATAATTTCATCAACACTCATACTGTTGATACATTTTATGACTTCTTTAAAGAAATTCAAACTTCAAACAAAAGACTGACATTAAAAAAACGAATTTTTCTGTCGTCCAATGTCTGAATAATACATTTGTTTATTAAAATTGTTTATAATATTCACAACAATAAACATAATAGAAAAATTCTATATTATAATAATCGTTTTCATCCTTTCTTATCATATAACATTAAAAAACGTAAAATTATTGAAAATATAGAAAACACACTTTCAAAAAATAATTTGTTTATACAAAATTTCTTTGTTCATTATATCATCTTGTAATATTTTAACTAATGTTACTCTATGAAACGTAGGCGATCGCAACAATCTTCCTTTTACTGTCAAATAGAAAAAATTGCCATTTTCTTCGTCATATATGTTTATTTATAAAAAAAATGGAAAAACTGAATCAAAAATCAGGCTCGAAAACCCTGTAATGAGTCTGATTGTCGAATGGATTCTTAAAAATGTTCAAATCAGGTGATGATTTTTAAACAATATAAAAATTATGAAAAATTTTGTTTCATAAAATTCGAAGGGTGGTAAATTTGATTTAGTGAATCTTAATTAATTTATTGTATAGAGATTACTCACAAGTCTGTCATGGTATTCCGGTAAGATATTTTTTTTCAAAAAAATCTTAGATTTTACAGAATCACATTCACTGTTTAAAAAAAAAAAACTCGGGTTACGTGAATCTTTGTGAGAGTAATTTTGACGAGGATAGATGTGTACTTAGTACTGATCTGACTACCTATTACGTAGAAATTTTCTATCTGTCAATGATGCCGTGTGCAAACGCGGGCGATTAGACTTAAATTCCTTGATTTTTTTTTTCGAAGCAATATCATCGATACAGCCGTGTGCAAACCTCGTGACTTTAAAAACACGTTCTGATCATTAATCTTATTTATTTACAATCATAATGATAGATTATTTTTTAATCGAGAGGAAAGTGTCCATTTGATGAATTTTAATTGCATAGATTATCAATTTTTGGTACGAAAATATTTTGTTGAATTTTTCTTTTTTATTTTTCTAGAGAACCGAGGTACTTACGTAACTTTGAATTTTAGGGTGAAGCAATTGCATGATTACATGTAATTGTAAATGATTGCTAGTGAACGCAAATACTGTAAATGCGATTTGGAAAAAAAATTGATCAATTTTTAAGAATCATTCAAAATTGGGTAATTTTTCATTCAAAGATTATAGGAATCAAATTGTTTCAAACGGCAAGCCTTTAAAAAAAAGAGAATGTTCTTTAAAAAAAGGTGGAACGAAATTATCGAAAATCGCGTACTTCGTAAATATGATTTTAAGTGGCTTTTTTCAGTTTTACCTTTTGAAATTTCTGGAATTTTGTAAATCGCTTTGCTAAATGTTGAATTTAATTCTAAAAATTTTGAATTTTAAATGAAATTTTAAATTATAAATGATTATTAAATAATAATGCCTTTATTATCTATAAATGAGGTTATATGTATTTATCCATTAATAAAGATGATTTTTCTGCACCATCAACTGAGTAAATCGAAATTTCCAAATAATTAATTCTACTTGATGATAAAAATTATTTCTGAATGTTGTTAAATATAATTAATAACAGGACATTTTTAATTGTAAATGTTAAAAAAATTTAACGATAAAAAAATTACCGGTATCGACCAATTTTAAACAAAATGTAGATTTTTAAAGATTTTGAAAAAAAGTGTTGAAGATTTTAAGGATTTTTAAAGTTTTAAGATAATGAAATTTTTTTTTAATTCCAGGGTGAATTTTAATTAATTATTTTTTAAATTTAATTCACAGGTAATATTTTTGAAGAAATTTTTCATTTTTAAATGATTTCCTAAAATTTCGGAAAAGAATGCAGAAGATTTCAAAGCAACATTTTTCAATTTTGCAAGATTAAAAAATTTCAGAGAAAATTCGAATAAGTTTAAGAAATATTTGGAAGTTTTGACAGCATACAAAAATAATTTTATTTAAAACAAAATGTCGATTTTTGAAGAATTCGAACCAAAAATTTAGAAGCTTTCAAGAGTTTTAAAAAGTTTCAAGAAAATAAAAAAATTTCTTAAGATACTTGTCGGAAATTTTTTTATGGTTTTTTATTTTATAACATTTATTTTAAGAGAATATTCAAAAAGATTTCAAAATATTCCAAAAGATTGTTAAAATAATCAAAAAATAATCTGGAAGATTTGAAGACAATTTTTTTAATTTTACAGAATTTTTTTCGAACTTTTAGGAAAAATTCGCACCATTGTAGAAGATATTTAGAAATTTTTTAACAATTTCAAAAATAATATAAATTTCCAAAAACTTGAAACAAAATGCACATTTTTGAAGATTTCGAAATAAAATTTTGAAGTTTATTAACGATTTTGAAAGCTTTCAAGATAATAAACAAATTTTCTAAAGATTCCTGGGAATATTCAAAGTTATTTTTTATTTTTAAAAATTAATTTTAAGAGAATATTCAAAAAGATTATAAAACATTACAAAAGATTTCCAAAATTGTCAAAAATGAATTCGGAAGATTTAAAAACAATTTAATGAATAATTCGAGTCAATTTGAAAGATATTTAAGAATTTTGAAGAGATTAAAAATATTTTAAAACTTTGAAAGATTTCTGAACATTTATGAAATATTCTTGAATTTTTTTTAAAACATCAAAAAGTCTTAAATAGGTTTTAGACTGGCCAAATTATTCCTAAAATGTTGTAAAATCCTTTAAAATAAAAAAAATCTTAGAATTTTTTTAGAGACTTTTTCGACTTATCTGAAATCTTCAAAAATCTTTTTGAATTTTCTCGAGAAACCTAGGAAAATTATATTTATATAACTTTAAAGCAAAAAAGAAATAAAAATATAACGAGGCATTTAAAATTTTTGTTTTGTAATAAAACTTATTTTTTTCTTCAAATTATAATTTGCCTGAAATTTTGTTTATTGTGAACTGAAAAATCTTGTTTAGTTGCAAATTCAACAATTTTGTTGAAAATTCGTCTTTTTCTTTTGAAAATTTATCTCTTTTGGTAGGAATTACTTTTTTTAAAATCAAAATTGCAAATGTTCAAACAAAAATCATTATAACGTGAAGATTTCGATTCTTTTAAAATTTTTGGATTATGTTAGTGTTTTTCGTAGAAAATTGGTGTTTTTAATTTTTTTTAAATTATATTTCAAAGAATATTTACAACTTTTTAACAATTTTGGGTTATGATGTCGTTTTTCATCAAAAATCGGTACTTTTAGTAAAAAATTATTAGATTTAACAACAATTAATTTTTTTTACAGTTGTAGGTTAAGCTAACGGTTTTCGTTATATGCTTCAAAGAAGATTCACAATTTGGAAAAATTTGAAATTATATTAACGTTTTTAATAGGAAATCGGTTATATTAAACAAAAATCATTAGATTTCTAAAAAGATTTTCAATTCTGCACAATTCTCTGCTACGTTGCATTACTGTTTTTCGTTTAAAACTATTAGTATTTTTAATAAAAAATTATTAGATTTCGAAGAATATTTGCAATTTTTTAACAATGTGAAATAAAAATCATTAAATTTCAAAGAAGATTTACAATTTGGAACATACGTTAGCTTAATTTTTTTCGTCGGTAATTATTGGTACTTTTAATAACAACTAATCAAATGATTTTTGTGTAAAATAATAAAATTTACAAACTTGAAGAATTTCGAATTCTGTTTTTCGTATAGAATTAAAATTTAAAACAAATCATAAGATTTTAATGAAGATTCAGTGTTTTTTTACAATTTTAAGTTATGTAGGCACAAAGAACAAAAAACGTTATGTTATTGTTTTTTTTCTAAAATTGATGTTGTTTATAAAAAAATCATTAGATTTCAAAGAATATTTACAATATTGGAATAGTAATTAAAAATTAATTAATTAAAAATTTTCTAGTTAAAAACTTTAAAAATGTTTAATTTTGAAATGAAGCAGTTTAAAATTCAGGACATTTCTTAGCTGGGAAATTTGAAAATTAAAAAAATTCTTTTTCGAAAGTTGATAATTTTGAAAATTTTAAGGATTGAAGGCGTTAGAAATTATTGAATAGAAAGTCTTGAAGATAAACTATTTTTAAATAGTTAAAAACTTTCTGTCTCACGTAATTTCCAAATTAACATATAAAATTAATAATAATACAATATTTTCATATTTCATAGTATCTATTATCTAAAATAATAGAAAATAAACGCAAGGACAATATTTTTGTAATTAACGAAAAAGCATAAAATTAATACTAATAAAAAATTACATAGACACATTAAAACATTAACATAGATTGTAGCTTTTAAATTGAACAGTTAATCCTACTAAAAAGCAAATTTTCTACAATTTTAATTTTTTATAATTCTAATTATTCCTCAAATCCTATAATTTGTTGATATTGATAAGTTACTTCTTTTTAGAAAAAGTTAACTTTTAATTTACGCTCATTTGAAGAAAATATTCAATTATAACATTTATGTAAAAAACGCAATTCATGCATATTTTATTATCACAAATAAATATGCTCGAATTTATTATCCTATAATAATATTCTAAAAATTATTTTTTTTTTACATTTTATATAGCCACATAGTATGGAAATATTCCGGATATACAGTTATGCCTTTGATGGTTATGAATCTATTGAATATAAATACAATACGATTTCCGGTCCCTTTGAAAAAAATCACATTGTAGGAGCTTTGACCCTTTAGAATGGGAGAAAAAGATAACATATCTCATGACAATCGTCAATTTTCGTTTCTTAAATGCATACGTTTTTATAACTTTAATTAATCGAAAGCGTCCTATTTGAAAGTCAAAACTAAATATAAATAATAAAAAAGTCTATATCAACTATGTGTCACAATTTGTATATCAATGTAAGTGGGCACACAACAATGTGTTTTACCGTGATCTTTCACATTTTATTTATTTTGCCTATCTTATCTGTTTGAAATACCAAACAATAAGGTCAATCTTAAATATTGTGTGCCTCTAGAAAACTCAAAAATACGTAAATCTTTCAATACTGTAGATAGAACATTAAAAAAAAATTTCATCTGAAATTAAAAAGCACTTTCCTCCAAAGTGTATGAGAATGATAATATAGATAGCTACACTTACGTCTTTCCTTATTTAATTTAACTGTACTTCACTCTTATCAAAAAGCAAATGCAGGAACAATTTTACAACCTTCGAATGAGCATCAACTTGACCTCGTCTTGAAATATTAATTAAATTTTTTCGTCAGTTATGAAATTGCAAATCTATAATATCTCATTAACTAATTACTGTACTGTTATAACTTTCAAAAAATCTTATGGTTTATAAAATACTTGTAAAAATCTTTGTTGAAATAAATTATTCTGCTTCAGGCATTTTTAACGGGATAACAATAGAAAATTTATACTTTTCTTAAAACAAACTAGTTTTTCTTCTACTCAAACTTGAATACGTAAACTATGCTTGCCGTCAAGAAAATGATTGGACAGGTCTTACACAATCAGACAACATTCTCGTTTTAAGTTTAAAACAAAGAATTTTTCCGCATACGTTATCGACCGTTAAAACTGCACTCATAAATGCCAACAATAAAATAAAACGATCTGTAATTTCGTGAAACTGGAATATTACCTACAATTTAAATGCTTTTTCCTACATGTTGGTATAGAATAGCAATTATTTTCTACAAAAATTTGACACTTTAGTCTTTAAATGTATTTTAAGCTAATAATTATTTAACTTTAAGAAGCATTTTACTTTAGAGCATGTGGATAAGTGTTAAGGAAATAACTGTGCCAAGGAAAAGGAGAATAATAAGAAATGGTCACAACAGACACCTGCAAATTATTGTTATAATTATTATAATACCTGTATTATTATATACGATAACATCGATGGAGAGTAGAATCAGTTTCATTGAATCAGGATTTATGTACATATTTTCGATTTTTCTCAATATTTCTTCAACAATTATATATTTATAACATACAAAAGTTGAATAATTATCAGAAATAATTAAACAATTTTAAATAACTTTAACAGCCGTTGAAGTTTATCGCAGGCAAATTCAGATAAGCAAACGATTTTAAACATGTTGACGATTTTAACGTCAGAGCAAAGCTATAAAAAAACTTTTCAAGTTGACAACTTTTGTGTACTTACCTCCACGTGAGGAGGGTTTACAACCATGCTTTTCATCTGATTATTTTATATTAAAAAAACTAAGGTTATTATATTATTTTTAGAATAGTTTCATTAAATATCTACAATTGAATTCGTAAATTTTTCAAAAAGTTTTTCCTTATTTTTTTCGTTAAAAAAAACGATGCAATCATTGAAAGAGGTATTTTATTCGAACTTATATTGCAAGCAAAACATGACATTCCACTTTCTTTACTTTCTGTTTCATTTAATTCCAACAAGTGTCACTGCTCTTTCAGAGTTGATTTTCAATATATTTTTTTAAAACTGGTGCTCTATTTCTGGGAAAAAGGTAATTAGGAAAAGTACGAAATCGGAATACTAAAAAGTTCAAAAATTAGATTTCCAACTACGGCTCAACTTATCGAAATAGGTTGTTTTGATATCAGCAATTCTGAGAAATGTTTAATTTTGAGATTATTACTTTTCCTACTTGAAAAATGTAATAATGGGTTCAGAAACAAAAAAAAAAGACATAATTCGCATAATAAAAAAATTTGTTATTGAAATAAATCGTGACAAACTTTGTTTGATTCAAACAAATATTTTGCCCATTGTGTTCTTCGAAGGTTACATTACACATTTACCTGTATAATTATTATCTTATTTTTCCAAGGAAAAGACCTTCTAACTCATTTAAAATATGCGTGTCCACATGAACATTTTGTTTTAAGCTCAATATACTGAGATTATCAGATTAAAATTAGATTGCGCAATTGCTTTGTTTACTTTGGTTGCTTTGTCAAGCAAACGAAGAGTGTTGATTATTTTTTCTGTATAAATAACATCTATCTCTTTTCAGAAATTGCATACGTATTTTAAAGCAATTGAAAACATCTCAAGAAACAAGTAAATGAAGCTAATATATTACAATGAAAAACATTGGTTTGATGAATAAAAATGCATAATAAATTCTCGCAATGATACCAGCAGCTTACTTTATTCATCGAGAAAACATAACTAAAATCAAGAATTGTTTTTTATTTGGGAGAGCTTTACACTTTAGGACATGGATATTCCGTTTTCTTAAATTGATGAAAATTTTGTTTCTAACTATCTTAATAGTGAAATGGTTTTCAGAAAGCATCGCACATCATCAGAATGTTAATTTTCTATATTCGTTTGGTTCCATGATGCCTTCACATCCAGTCTGTTTTCATAATTTAAACCATTTTTTTCCGTCAACATTGAAATTTCCTCATTCCACAAAAAAGTTATTCTTATTCTACAACCAAACCTGTTTCACTCTATGTCTATGGTAATGTTGTCGGTCAGGGACCACATATAGTGGGTCAATGATTAAAGCAACAAATTCGAAACACAGATATTTATCATCTCAAAGATGATTTTTCTCCCAAAGTTGGATAAAAAATGTAAACACTCAGAGAAGAAGATGTATTAAAACAAAAGTATCATCCTCTTCCCTTTTTTGTTTCGAACCACATGTAATTATTGTTCACACTACATAATTATTTGGCTGCAAGATTAGGTGAAGCTTTTGTAGCAAAAGTTTGCTGCAAAAAGGTTCTTTTTGAAACAAATGAAAATCCCCTTAAAGTTAAATTTAAGTGGAAATTCCATTTGTGTCAAGAAGCATCCTTTTCACACAAGATTTCATTTCTGAATGAAGTAAAATAATGAAAAACGCACTCTGAAAATCCAGTCGACTGTTCCGATTCATCCGTGCTCGATGATGAAGGACGAAGTCTTTGATTAAAATCAATCAAATCAAACTTGGTGTACTCGGAAGCTCCATAGGTTCGAGAAATGTTCAGTAACCCGCGCCAATCGAACGCTTCGCGCTTTCTCCGCCTTTTTCCCGGGCGCAGATACGAAATGTCATTTTTACGCATTCCGACCGTCATATACCGATTCACACTACTCACAATACGTAAATTGCTGTCAACAAATCTTTGTTCCTTTCACTTTTTGATGAATCGTATAAATTTGCGACTGTAGATATCAAGACATATTGAAAATATCGGCGGATTTTGAAATTTTGATGGTCTTTCGTCAAGACCACTCGGTATGATGTCGCGGTATAAGACCGTCCGCGAAGACTAATGAGACTTTTTCGTAGTTCGTATAGTATAGTGGTTGGATGCACGGTGAGACGACGAAGCCGGTTTCCTGGTGAATCTCGATTGGAGAACGGCCCGCACGTTCACCAATACCGCTTTCGTCCGTGAAAGTTTTGAGGGGGACGAAACCAACGAGGCGACCTCGAGCAAAGAGGACAGATGAGAGACCAATGATCTAAGTTCCTGCTGCGGAATTTTGAAAAATTTATGTCATAATTGTTATTATGCCATACCTGCATGTGTAGAGTAGCCTTGATGCAATTCGTGCAGGCGCTATCATTCATTCTGATAACAGATATGGGTTATTCTCCATAAACGGGGCACTTTAGAGTCCAAAGGATAACTTATCAACACTATTAATGGTATTGTACAAAGTCGGTGCCATGCGCCTACAAAAAAGGGTTTTGTAGCCTATAGCCCTATATCAATTTTGGGCCCTATGTTGAATTTGAGCCCTATGTCTATTTTGGGTCCTATGTCAATTTTGGGCCATATGTCGAATTTGGGCCCAATGACAATTTTGTGCCCTATATCAATTTTGGACACCATGTCAATTTTTGGCCCTATATCGGTTTTGGGCCCCATGCCGAATTTAGGATCTGTGTCTATTTTGAGGCCTGTGTCAATTTTGTGACATATATCAATTTTGGACCCCATGTCAAGTTTGGGCCCTATATTAATTCTGGGCCCTATGCCGAATTTGGGTCCTGTGTCTATTTTTGGGCCCTATATCAATTTTGTACCATATGTCGAATTTCGGCCCTCTGTTTATTTTGGGCCCTATATCAGTTTTTGGCCCTATGTCGAATTTAGGCCCTGTGTCTATTTTGAAGCCTGTGTCAATTTTGGGCCATATATCAAATTTGGACCCCATGTTAATTTTGGGCCCTATATTAATTATGTGCCCTATGTATATTTTGGGCCCTGTATCAGTTTTGGGCCCTATTCCGAATTTGGGCCATGTGTCTATTTTTGGGCCCTACATCAATTTTGGGCCATATGTCGAATTTGGGCCCGCTGTCTATTTTTGGCCCTATATCAATTTTGGGTCCTATATCCATATTGAGTCGTACGACGGACGGACCGATGGACACACAACCGAAGACCGAAACTATAAGGGTTTCTGCCCGGGGCTACGAAACCTTAAAAATTGATTTTATAATCGAAAATCACGATAAAATAATATCGAGGGAGAAAAAACTCTGGTAATCTGCTGGACCGCTCGGTTATCCGAACTGTTAATCCAGTGTAATGCGAAGTAATTCAAGTAATTCTGAGTAATCCCAGGAATGCGGGGTAATTCAGAGTAATCCTCTTGTAATCTAGAGTAATTCAGTTCTAATCCGCGGACATACACTTGTAAGTCAGTAATTTGGAGTAATTCAGGTAATCTACTTGTAATCTAGAGTAATCCAGTTCTAATCAGGAGTAATCCAATTATAATCTAGAGTAATCGAGTTC
>CAKNYM010042150.1:36337-46388 GCA_932195095.1 Andricus curvator | reverse complement strand
TAAATTTTTAACCAAATAAATGAATTTTTAACCAAAGTAAATTAATTAACAAAAATAAGAATAATTTTCTAAAAAAATAGTCAATTTCCAAACACATAGTGGAATTTTCAACTAAAAAGATCAATTTTCATTTTTCAACTAAAAGAGGTGAATTTGTAACCAAAAACGGACACTTAAAAATTGACTTCTTTTTTAGAAAATTATTTTTCTTGCTTTAAAAAATCATTTATTTTGGTTAAAAACTTATTTCTTTGGTTAAAAATTAAACTGCTTTGTTAAATATTCAATACTTTGTTACAAATTTAATTACTTTGTTAAAAAAAAAATGTTTTGTTAAAAATTATTTTTTTTGTTGAAAAGTCGACTTTTTGGTAGAAAATTAATCTTCTTCTTTGCAAATTCACCTTTTGGTTGAAAATTCATTATTTTTGGTTGAAAATTTAAGTATCTCGTTTAAACTTCGTTTTTCTTGGTTTAAAATTATTTTTTTTTTTGGACTTAAAGTGAACTTCATTTTTGGTTAAGAATTTTTTTTTTATCTGAAAAATCATTTCTTTCGGTTACAATTGAAGTATTTTATTGAATTCTTTAAAATTAATTTTTAAACTTAAGAATTAAGTATTTCATTTAAAGTTCGTCTTTTTTGTTTAAATTCAACTGTTTTTTATTTATAATTAAAATCTTTTTTGGTTCACAGTTATACTACTTTGTTAAAAAATAATTTTTTCGGTTGAAGATTCGTTACTTTAGTTGAAAATTCATCTCTATGGCTGAAGATGCTACTATTTTATCAAGAAATTCGCTTTTTTAGTTGAGAATTAATTTTTTTAACAGAAAATTTAACTATTCCACTTGAGGTTGGAAATGTTTACTTTTTTAGTTGAAAATTAACTTTTTTGTTGAAAATTGTATAGATTGTTGGAAATTCAAGTTTTTTATCTTAATATTTCACTATTCCATTTTTGGTTGAAAATTAATTTTTTTTAGTTAAAAATTCATTTTCTTTTAGAAAAAAAGTTACCTTTTTTAGTTAGAACTTCAAATATTTAGTTGGAACTTTATGTATTTTGTTGAAAATTTGTCTTTCTGGTAGAAATAACTTAATCCTTCTTGTCTGAAAACTCATCTTTTTGGTTGAAAATTGAACTATTTCAGTTTTGGTTCAAAATTTATCTTTATTAGTTGAAAATTCTACTATTTAGTAAAAAAAATAGAGAATGTTATCAAAACACATACCTTGAATCTTTTTCAATAGACAATAATCTTATGTTTGTAAAATTCAGCACTGCGTAAGAAAAACGGACCCGTAATTGAAATATTAAATTTTTTCTCTACAAACTGAATGAATCAAATTCAAAATCCTATTTAACGTCCAATATTCAAGCTAATGTATTGAATTCCTGAAAATAAAAACAAAAAGAAAAACAAACTTTTTCTTAAAAAAAAATTTGTTTTTTTCCATGGACAAAAATAAAAAAGAGGAAAGAAAAATAAGAAGGTAACCAACCAAATCCCCTTAAATTTGGTTGGTTGGCTTCTTATTTTTCTTTCCTCTTTTTTATTTTTATCCACAGAAAAAAAGAAATATTTTTTTTTCAATACAAAGTTTTTTTAGTTAAATTTTCTTTAAAAAAAATTAATTTTCAACTAAAAAAGCGAATTTTTCGATAAAATAGTAGCATCTTCAGCCATAGAGATGAATTTTCAACTAAAGTAATGAATCTTCAACCAAAAAAATTACTTTTTAACAAAGTAGTGTAACTTTCAACAAAAAAAGATGAATTTTCAACAAAAAATTGAATATTTCATATTCTAACCAAAACAGATTTTAATAATAAATAAAAAACAGTTAAATTTAAACAAAAAAGACGAAATTTAAATTATACACTCAATTTTAAAATTTGAATATTAATTTTCAAACAAAAAAATCGATAAAATAGTTCAATTTTACCCGAAAGAAATGAATTTTCAACTCAAAAAAAAATTTGCAACCAAAAACGAAATAGTATACTTTTCAGTGAAAAAAAAATAATTTTGAACAAAGAAAAAGAAGGTTTAAACGAGATACTTAAATTTTCAACCAAAAATAATGAATTTTCAATCAAAAAGGTGAATTTTCAAAGAAGAAGATTCATTTTCTACCAAAAAGTCGAGTTTTCAACCAAAAGATTAATATTTAACAAAAAAAATATTTCTAACAAAGTAGTTGAATTTTTAACAAAGTAGTTAAATTTCTAACAAAGCAGTTAAATTTTTAACCAAAGAAATGAGTTTTTAACCAAAACAAATGAACTCTTGAATGAATTTTCAAGCAAGGAGAATAATTTTCTAAAAAAGAAGTCAAATTCGTCGCAAATTCGTCTCTTTTGGTTCAAAATTAATCTTGATGCTTAATAATTAATCTTTTTGGTTAAAAAAAACACACATTATTCGGTTGAAAATTTAACTAATTTATACAAATTCGTTTTTCTTTTCTTGAAAATTGATCTTTTTAGTTGAAAATTCAACTATGTGTTTGGAAATTGAATATTTTTCTTCGAAACTTATTCTTATTTTTTGTAAATTCATTTACTTTGGTTAAAAATTCAGTTATTTGGTTAAAAATTTAACTACTTTGTTAAAAATATTTTTTTATGTTAAAAATTTATTTTTTTGTTGAAACCTCGACTTTTTAGTAGAAAATTAATCTTCTTGTTTGAAAATTTATTTTTTTGAAATCTTTTTTGGTTAAAAATTAATTTTTTGTTGAAAATTCGTCTTTTTAGTAGAAAATTAATCTTCTTGTTTGAAAATCAGTTTTTTTTTCTGTTGGAAATTCATTATTTTTGGTTTAAAATGGAATTATTTTGTTCAAATCTCCTTTTTTGATTCAAAAATATTTTTTCAACTGAAAATTGAACTATTTCCTTTTTGGTTAAAATTATTTGTTAGTAGCAAATTCATTTCTTTCGACGAAAATTTAACTATTTTAAAACTTGTTTTTTTTTGTTGTTGAAAATTAATTTTTGAACTTAAAAGTTAAGTATTTCATTTAAAATTCGTCAAACTTTGTTTGTAAACAAAAGTCGACTCTAACCTCCAAATCCTCCAAATCTGAAAAAGCTAAAAAATCTTGAAAATAGCCCAGTCGCCGAGAATGAGAAATTACAAGTCAGAAATCGTGCATCCTCGGCAATCCTCGGCTTCAACGCCGAACCCGTCTTCGTGGCTGACCCGAAGCCGCCACCGAAATCAAACGAAAGAGCACGAAGGAGACAGTGAAATCATCCGAACCGACAAATTTTCGTTGCCGCGGAGCGTGGAATCAAGTGACGGAGTGGGGACACACCGACACGCGGCGTTTACGTGTGTTGCCCCCACACGGGAGTCGTGGTGGGGGCCGCCAGCTCCCACAATCTGTGAACACTGCCTTAATAAGTGCTGAATAATTTTCAACTGAAACATTCAAAATTGCTTGGTTTTAAATAAAAATCGTTAAAAATTTCGAAATTATAGATTTAAGACTATTCATGTTTTAATAACGATTATTTACAAACAATGAAAATAAAAAATTCCAGATTAAAATTTTTAATATCGAACAATTTTAAGTTAGGAGCATTTAAAGTCATTGTACAAGTTACATTCAAAAATCTTTATAGTTCAATAATTTTAAATTGAAAATTCTAATAATTTCATGATTTTACTTTGATAATTTATAAATTGCACAATTTTCAACTATAGTAGCAAGTGAAATTGAATAATTATGAAATTAACCTATTCAACTTTTTTAACTGTAATAGGGACTGTGTTGACTGCTACAATTAATTTTTTCAGCTTTTGAACTGATGCAACACATATATAAAACAAAATTTGTACCTTCTATAGATTTGAAGTGAAGAGTTTCAGTTTCCATGATAACATTATGGCAAGGAGAAAGATGGTCGTGTAGATCTTGATACACTCTGTACGAAGTATCGCACTTAGGGCACCCTATTTTCGGCATTGTATGATAATTCGGTTTCATCTCATGGACCTCATTCATATGTCTGTGCATTGAACTTCTGTTTGGAAAATAGGAGTGGCATTCTTCACAATTCACTCTGCAATAATATAATTAAGTATTAGTATATTATTCTCTAAATATTGTTGAAATATCAAGAAATATCGAACATCATAACAGATTCTGGGAAATTTTAGGGAAATTTTTGTAATTTTTCAAAAATTTTCGAAGAATTCGAATAATTTTTTTAATATTCTTAAAAAGTTTAAATGGCTTCAAGAAAATAAAATAAAAATTTTTAATTCCTGGAAAAATTTCAAATGATTTTTTATTTCGAATATAGATTTTAAGAGAAAACTGGCAAAGGTTTCAAAAGATTTTAAATTATTTTCTGAAATTTCTAAAAAGAATGGGAAATATTTTCAAGCAAATCTTTCCATTTTAAGACAATTTTTCTAATTTTTCACAATTTCAAAAAAAAGTTTGGAAGAATTCGAGGCATTATAAAAGATATTTAGAAGGTTTAAAAGTTACGAAAATGGTTAAAAAATGCTTTTAAGTTTGAAAATATTTCCAATAATTTTAAACAAGATTTCAATTTTTGAGGATTTCGAAAAAAATTTCGAAGCTTTTTAAGAAGTTTGAGAGGTTTCAATAAATTAAAATGAATTTCTTGAGATTCCTGGGAACATTTTTCATTACTTTTTAATTTGAAAAATTAATTTTTAAAGAAAATTTGAACAATTTTCAAAATATTTTATAATTTTTGGAATAGTTTGAGTTAGCTTAAGCGATTTTTATCTTCCGAACTTCTAAAAATCCTAAATGCCTTCCAAACTGACTCGAATTTTTTCTAAAATTTTTCAAAATCCTAAAAAATAAGAAATTATACTTTTGCGACAAATCTGAAAGCTGCAAAAAAATTTGAATTTCCTCAAGAATCTTAGGAAAATTATATATTTATTAAAATTTAAAAACCAGTTAACAAATAAACTCAAAAACGAAATGTTTGCTCGAGATTTTTATTTTGTATTTCAAATTATTTATCCCCCAAAAATAATAATTTGGGAAAATTTTTGTTTTCTTTCATGACTGAAAAATCTTTCTTAGGATAAAATTTCAACTATTTGTAGAAAATTTGTCTCTCATTTAAAAAACATGAAAAAAATAGGCAAAGAAGTTCACTGGCGCGAAGAGGATTCATGCAGAAGTTACATGACCGTTGGGTCAATATGCACCCGGAATATGCTCATAAAACGCCTCAGTATTTAAGAGATCAGGTATCCTTTTTGCGCAAAAACAGATATGAAGCTCTTTATCAACAAGAAGAAGAGCAACATCCTCCAGCGAACATTCCACCCGTTCCAGCAAGACCACCTTTGCAGATAGCCGATAATGCCAACATGAGAAGTAGGAGATCTATTCACCAAAAAGTCTTTCTCAGGATGGACAAATTAGCTGAAGCTAATACTGCTCTCCCCGATTTGCTCCCCGAACATTTTAATCTCTGGAATCTGAACTGTGTAATTTACGAGAAGGCGGTCTCCCTGCTTAGCGACAATAGAAGTAACGATACTTCAGTACGTCTGAGTAAGACTCGCGAGCGTATTGCACAGCTTCAGTTCAAAATTGAAACGGCGAGACGGCATGCATCAAATATTCAGTGCGTGATTAGCTACATAACATTAAGTAAAAAATTCACTCCAAAAGTTAGGGCACTTGCTAGAAACTTAAGGAAAGCAAATCACACGCTGAACAAGTGTAAACTGTTGACCATCAAGCAGCACTGGACGCAAAAAATAAGATCTCTTTCAACAGCGAAACAGCGCCTTGAACGGCGAGTAAATAGGATTCAGGAAAATTCCACCTTTTCTACTCATCCTTCCCATCTGTTCACTAAAACGTCATTTGCCGTTAAAAATCCGCCTAGTCGAGAAGAGATTTAAGTCTTCTGGGAGCAAGTATATGGAGATACTTATCAGCTAAATGAAGACGCTTCAGATATATCACTCTTTCGTAACTTTTGCCAAAGGCAAAGGTTACAAGATCCAGAGGAAGAGTGTCCACTAATTACTCATAATCGGCTGTCTTGGAGGTATGAAAGCTTCATTTATTAGCCAACTCAACATGATTCCGGCTTGCCAGCGTCAGGCTCATTCCATCGCGAACCGGATGCAAAAAGCTGTTCTTCTGGGATCACTTCATCTGTTCCGTCAACACTGTTCCTCATAACATTCTACAAAGATTGGTAGCTCTAAAAAAGTATCGAGAGGTGAAACCTTCATCTCCAACTGTCCCGTCTGCCGCGTAAGGTCATCCGCGGCTAGAGACCTGACTCCAAGGAACAGTGTTGCCCGATGTTATCGCGCGTAAATTTCCCGCTCTTGCTTACCTTCTAGGACAGAAGGAGCAGAAGCGGATGACGTACACGTTCCAGTTGAGTCGGGATTGGTTGCTTGAAGGAACCATGATCGTAGCTTCCGGAGCCTACAACTTCTCACAATAATCAATGGAACAAAGATATTCAACATTTTGAAATACAAAAGTTAATGTTTTCCGTTTGAGAAATATAAGGTAGAAAAGTATCTTGCAATTGCTAAAGATTTCCTAATTTTTTAGTTACAAATATTTTGAAGACATTACGATTTCCAAGAGTTCAGAAAAATGTGTCAAATTTATTTTAAATTTGTGATTGAAGTTTTTGATCTCAACAAATTTTTATTGATGATCCACAAATTTAAACATCTCTTTCGAGATTTGTAAAAACATGCAGTTAATTAAAATAATGAATTAAAAATATAAACAATGTGAAAATCCATTTTTAACCCAATTTTTAAATATTTTGTTACCATTTTTAGAACAATAATAATTGTGATGTTAATTTTTTATCCACTGGTCTAAAATCAATATTTTTTGAATATTGATTTTTTGAATTGTGAAAAAAATTCTAGAATTAAAAATGTTATAAAAATGTCTGAAAGACCTGGAGTTCGAATCCTAGTGGAGTAAGAGAGCATTTTTTCACAATTCAAAAAATTAACATTAAAAAAATATTGATTTCAGATCAGTAGACAAAAAAATTAAAATCACAATTATTAACGAATTACCTGGTCAAGAACCTTAGCATCAAAAATTAAAATTCGTAGAACAATGATTAATAATTTGGAATTTGGAATTGAAAGCGTTTGAAATTTAAAAAAATATATATGTAGGACGATTTTGCAGAATTTAATTAGAAAAAAGAGTTGAATTGTATAATTTCTAATTCAAAGCGCTAAAACTGAAACAATTTTATTTTTAATTGAAGCATCACGAAATTCAATTATTTCAGATTAAAATTTCGAAAATAGGACAATTTCAAAAAGTTAAAAATTGAATATTTTAAGATTCGAAGTGTGGAAATTGGATCGTTTAAAATTCAAAGGAATTGAAGCTGCGTAATTTTCAATGAAAAGCGTTCAAAAGTAAATAATTGAAAATGGAAAACTTTCAAATTTGAATAATTTTAAATTCTAAGAGATAATCATTTAACAATTTGAAATTGAAAACTAAATTGAATCTTTCAAAATCAATGCTTCTGAAATTTTAAATTGTTATTATATGAGAAAATTATAATTTAATATTAAAGCTGATTAGACAAATTTGTCTAAAATCGAAAAATGAATTGAATTATTCTAAAAAAAAAACGTTCGAAATAAATACTAATTTTCAATGGGAATCATTGAAAATCAAAAAATTTCTACTCCATGCGCTAAAACTTAATCGAACGCAAACTTCATTTGAAACTGAAAAAATTTTAGTCACCAAAAGTTGTAATATTGAAACTTTTTTACACCTAAGCCCTTTAAAATTTTGGTTATTTGAAGTAACCAATTCAATTTTAATTGCATTTAAAATTATCAAAATTATTCAGTTACTGAGGTATCAATATCAGTTAGCTTGATTTTTATCTATTTTGGTTTCAAACACAATTTTCAATTTTTTAATTTCATATTGTTTTATTTTTAACACTTCTTTTAGAATTATTATTCATTCTTGAACTTTATCAATCCCATAGTTTTTAATTCGAAACTGACTATCAAGGCTTCTAATATGAAATTTTGAAATATTTATTTCTAAATTGATCTGATATTTTGAATATTTGAATTTGAAACTACAATATTGTAACATTAAAAAATCAAACTAACAGCTTTTTCAGTTTTAAACTAAATATGGGTTAAGAAATATAGAAAGCCTGGGACAGTTATAAAATTGTGATAAACAATAGGGCGCCAATATAAAGTGTCCCTCTCGGTTTTTCCTTAGTCCGTCTGCAGTGGAATAATCTGCATCGCAAATATTATGTTCAAATAGCACGCTTAAGTAGGTGTAAGTTTAATAATCCCTTCTGAGCGAATTTAGTGTATAGATTAAAACTCAAGATATCTATAGGGTCCAAGAAACCAAGTTTATCTATATACTATGCTGTTATAAATGGAAAAATTATTTAAAATTTTAAATCTTGTCATCAATTTCTGTTGTTATTCTTCAACTATAATTGAAAAAATTTTAACGGTCTTTGTAAAATAAAGGGGAAAAAAATTTTTTTTTGTATCTTATAGAGGACTTTTGATTGGGCTTTTTTGCATACTGTCTGAAAAATTGTAATATTTAACTAATATCAATTAATATTCCTTGAAATAATATTGCATGAAATATTATTATATATTTTTTGTTCAATTCTTAAACTTTTTTAGCCATACTTTACTTTGTTTGTGTACAAAATTTAATTTCGTCGAATAATTCAATCGATTTCTAATTCTTCATTTAAAAAGAAAATAATTATTTACTTTCTACTTACTTTGAAAACAGATTTGAAGATGCAGATTCTTCTTCCGACGAATGAAACAATTTGATATGTTTCATTAAAGTTTTACGAGCAGAAAAAAGCTTCTCGCACATTTCACATCCACATTTTTTCTTTCTCCTCTCTGGTATAATATTATGCACATTTTTAAGATGTCGAATTAAGTTAAATTTATTGGAAAAAGTAACAGCACAGGCTTGACACTGTTCCATGTTTGGATTCAAAGGAACACAACTTGACTGTGAAAGCGCATGTGCGAACGAAACTTCCGAAGTGAGCCGAAATGTGGCGACGATAGCCGACGGGAGAAAAAGATCCCCGTTCGGGTTGTACCCAGATCCGCTCGTGAGACAGTGTGGCAACCCAGCCGGATGCCGCCATTTTAAGTACTGCTTCACCGAGGTTATCTATAGTGTAGTATATAATTTAAAAAAAGAGTTAAACAACCACCGCAGAGTCCCACTGAGAGCAGCTGCCATCTAAAAAAAAATGTCAATAGCCCCCTGCAGAACCGCGGTAAATCACACCTATGGCCACGTCTCACAACCGTGAGATGGGTGGTCATATACGAAGGGAGGCATCCATTTCAGCCAGATCTTGGGTCTAAGGAGGGACTTGCATGTTAATGTTCCTCCTTGTACTGAAATTGCAATCATCTCTCAGAAGGTGCCTGCTTTCTGCGGTTGGTCTTAATGTCGCTTCCTCACCTTCGTCTGCAGCTTGATCAAGCAGCGGTTGGGGAAGCGCTCCGCGTACATATCCATTTTTCCGGAGGTTGTCGGCTTGATTTCGCAAAGACTGATGCGAAACGTGCTGAAGCTCTGGGTGTTTCTAGCACCACAGAGTGTGCATACGCGCCATAAAGCCTCGCGAACATGGATAATGCTGGCACCGTAGCAGAGTCTATCACGTCATCCCTGAGTTGATCCGTCCACTCAATGTGGGCGTTTCGCGGGTTCGTCGTCGTGTTTCCATCTAAATTATTTTCAGCCCCCCGAACTCTAGGATGATCGTCATTGTTTGCCGACCCATTGTCGGGTGCTCTGCGCGTTCGATCGTTTTGAACCGCATCTGCAACATTTTGGTGTTTTCATTGTTGTTCCCACGAGCAGCTAGGGAAAGGGTTTGTCCACCCTAGTAGAGCCCTGCGTGCAAGGATAAGGCTGGTACTCTGAGAGATCGCTCGGTATCCCAGAGTCACCGTTTTATATATATATATATATATA
>CAKNYM010042150.1:8967-23799 GCA_932195095.1 Andricus curvator | reverse complement strand
TTGATGGTCAACAGTTTACACTTGTTCAGCGTGTGATTTGCTTTCCTTAAGTTTCGAGGAAGTGTCCTAACTTTTGGAGTGAATTTTTTATTTAATGTTACGCAGCTAATCACGCACTGAATATTTGATGCATGCCGTGTCGCCGTTTCAATTTTGAACTGAAGCTGTGCAATACGCTCGCGAGTCTTACTCAGACGTACTGAAGTATCGTTACTTCTATTGTCGCTAAGCAGGGAGACTGCCTTCTCGTAAACTACACAGTTCAGATTCCAGAGATTAACATGTTCGGGGAGCAAATCGGGGAGAGCAGTATTAGCTTCAGCTAATTTGTCCATCCTGAGAAAGACTTTTTGGTGGATAGATCTCCTACTTCTCATGTTGGCATTATCGGCTATCTGCAAAGGTGGTCTCGCTGGAACGGGTGGAATGTTCGCTGGAGGATGTTGCTCTTCTTCTTGTTGATAAAGAGCTTCATATGCGTTTTTCGCAAAAAGGATATCTGATCTCTTGAATTCTGAGGTGTTTGATGAGCATATTCCGGGTGCATATTGACCCAACGGTCATGTAACCCTTGCATGAGTCCTCTTCGCGCCGGTGAGCTTCTTTGCCAACAGGTAAGGATGTCCCGCCTGAGTTGGTCCGACCATTTAAATCAATGTTCTCGCGTTTGTCCAGGGCCATTGCCTGGTTTTCGCCTCGGTTCTGTCCTATTGCCACTCTCAACTGAATCATGGCCTTCATCTGAGAGAGGCGTTTTGTGAGTGGCACTGCGTGATACGGATCTCTACTCGCTCGTAACCTGAGAACTTACTATCAGAATGCATACGCAGCATTCCAAGCTCTCGGGGACTAACAGCGAGCCAACTTGCGAATGAGGAGAGCAATGAATTACGAGAATAATTTTAATCAAGAATTAAAATTATTCTCTGATGAAAAAATGCTTTTTGCAGGTATTTAAATTTTGTTTCCTCTCCCCCAAACCACTCAATGACATGAGGCTGGATTGCGGAAGGGAAGTGTACGAATGTACGGAATGAGTAGTGTGCACCTAGGCCTAGGTAAAGGAGAAAATAAAAAAGATTACCACACACTGTACGTAGAATATAAGATAAAAAAAATAGAATTAAGGGAAAGGAAAATTAATTCTAAGGCATCAGCCCTAAAGACCTAAATTAGAAACATGTAAGAGAACCTGAAACGAACGAAGGTATGGTTGCACTCGCTATGCTAGGCAGTCACACACACACACACGCGCAAGGCACCTATTCCATCTATGTCTCTCTCCGACGCTCTAAACATCGCCGTCTCATTCTTTGCATGTAGCTACGCTGCCGCGACGATTGCAAGCCTCCGCGCTCCACATGTTGTCCTGGCCTTCTTCATCCCTATATTCTTACCATAAGCGCGTTTCCTTCTTGAGTATAGGCCGCACCATATATCATGACTATAGCTGTTCAATGCACCTCGACTCTGTTCTCTTCTTTTCCTCTTTCCACGCTATACTCCCATAGACCGTTTCACTCCTCATCCTACATACTATAGACCACTGCCTGACAGCACGAACACGTGAGGCATCAAAACAATGCAGCAATAGCGCAACGTTAAAATGCTCAATTTCTCATGCTGAAAACTAAGGTTGGAAATAATAAACACTTAACTCTATGTTGAGAATTCCAACCTGCATCAACTCTGATGCAAATTGAAATTAAAATTTTCCTTCTAAAAAGAATATAAAATACTTCAAAGCATTTTACTTCTGTAAAATGCTGACGAGGTTCCTGCCTCGCAGATGCGAAGTCCACTGTAGGAAGTTAAGCTACCTGGCTCGTCAAACTTGCAAACGCTGCTTTGACTCTCACGGCATATCCCTACCTTCCTAATCCGAATTCTGCAATTCCGCAAAAATCCCTACCTGATTTACCATGACTATGAACTGTCGAGGCGCATCGGACAAAAGTTAAAATCGCAGACTACTGATGGACCTGGTACGAGCCAGATTAGCTCCTACTTTTGCCCGTCCGTACGTCGAGATATTGAGTCAATTGGTAATTTTCTACGGCAACACGAACCCCCGTAAGTCGCAACGAGTCGTATCCCGGTTTAGCGAAACTATACTTTTCCCGGACCCGTAACGGGAGTGACGTTGTTTTCGTGTCCTATTCGGCCTGCTTAAAACAAAATTAGGTCATCCTAGAAAATTTTACTTTTTCTCGAATCTGAAAACGAGACGAGTAATTTTCTCGGAAGGCTGCAATTCTCCTTTATGAGAAATAGTCACACCGTCTACTTTTTATAAAAGTTATTTCAGAGAAGTGACAGGTGCTTGCGTTTTGTGTGGTTCTCGCGAGTGCCTAAGAAAAGGACTAGAGTGGGTTAATAAACCCACGAAAAGAAAAGGACTAGAGTGGGTTAATAAATCCACGAAAAGAAAAGGATTAGAGTGGGTTAATAAACCCACGAAAAGAAAAGGTTTTTCTCGCTTTGTCGACAACAAGGCCAATTTAAAAAAAGAACCAAAACCGCTTCGTTCCTTGTGGTTCTTAATAATTTTGTACGTGTGTGTTCTACTGGCGGTAGTTTAAGCTCTGTACTGGTAAGCTGTATCGTTGTTTTTTTTCTGATAGTTTTCTTCTTCCTCTACATGTCTGATACGACTTGCTGCGCGAAAACCCTTTTCTATAATAGTGGACAACAACTCTCAGTCCGAGAGTAGGGGTAACGACCCACAATAAGAATAAAATTTAGGAAAAACTAGTCTCTCGCCCTTCCTTCAGTTTAGGGGAAGCCTCCCCCTACGGGCAGTTAAAATACCAGATTTTTCTAAGTCTCATTTTCTCGGAAGTTTAGGCAGCTTTTTTCCGGGGATTATATTTGGAAAATAAAAGTGTTTATATCGTACGTTACAAACTGATGGTGGCAGCGGTGGGGCCTACCCCTGCTGTTGCCCCCACTCGGTTTATGGTACTAGTAACTTTTGTTACTAGGCAGCAATAAATCTCCAAAAATAAAATAAACAAATTTTGTATCAAAAATTCTTGCTCAGGTATTTTTAACTTGTCAGTTTTTCCGCTTTTTAGCGAAAATACTGGAACTTGTTTCAAAAGTTCTTTTCGATTATTTCTTCAATTGGGAATGGCGGTTCTCAAGTTTACACACAAGAATAAGGTTTGAACCTCGTACTCACGCCTTGACTGGCTAGAGTGCCACCAAATAAAAAACCAAAAACCCGTGGCAGAGCCCAGATATTTTTGACTTGGCCACGTTGCGTTTGATTCAAGAATGATTTTTGGTGTAAGACAGCCATTATTCCCAATTATGGTACGGCATGAAGATGCCTGATCTTCCGGGCAGCAGTAATGCTAAAAATAAGCTAAGACGCCGCTCAAGGATAAAATTGCGAGAAAAACGAATGAAAAATCCTGTCGTGGTAAAAACTGAAGTTCGAGAACCCGAACCCGAGCCAATCGTTTTTTTAACCCCTAAGGTCTCAAAAGAAATATTCGAGCTCCAGAAAATCGAAACCCAAAGGTTTAATAATCACGACGAGTTTTCGTCCTTCTTCGAAAGATTATTGAACCAGGCAGAAGCCCAAATTAATCTATCTAAACAAGTTCGGCCAAGAACTGTTGATAATCTCCCTGGCAATTCCAAGGGCCAATAAATCCTTGAGAAATTGCGAAACTAAGGGTCCCGCTTTGACCAAAAAAAGGAGGAAAGTCTTCTTACTAAGGGTGCTCGAGAACCACAGAGAATTCAGCGGACTTCTGTCTTTTTCACTCCTTTCTCTTACTTGTTTTACATTCTCAAGATTCCATAATAAAACATAATAGAAACATTTTATCCATCCGTAGCTCACTTTCTTAAGGGGAAATGGTACCGTAAAGTCTGAACTGAAAATAATTTTCTATTCCGACCTCATGAATGAAGAGAGGGTCCAGGTTAATGTTATTTAATTCCGGCTCGGATTTTCCGAATTTTCCGATTCTGTGATTTAGGACCAGAGAGCCCCAGTTAACAGTCCATCTCGATCATTGGTAACCGCGAGAGTTGTGATTGAAATCCTGAATATTGTACGGAGTACCTCATGAATGCTACAGGAGGAGGAGAGTCTTCCCCACCACCTCACAAGAGAGGGAAGAGGGCTAGGGGAAAACGCCAGTGCGCTGCTGAATCTCGCAAATCGGTTATATACCGTAATCTCGTCTTCCCCGAAAAGAAAGTAGTTCCCATATGCATTGTTCGGCCAACTGTTCGACCTGCAACCGTCGCGCCTGAAGTTGGTCCAGCGAACCCAAACGCACCTATCCTAGTAATTGACCTAGAACAAGAGGAAGCCCTTCAGGAAAGGAGACGCGGTTTCTTGGATGAAAATTATCCCAATCGAGGGGTTGAAATTGCGAACTAGAATTCATCGCACCAGTCGTGGGACTCGAAAACGGTGACCTTTCAGACGAGGGTACATTCATTCTAGACCCGGAAATAGAAATCCTAGATTAGAGGTCCGACACGGTTCTCGGGAATTTAGGAAGTCAAATAAAATTCCGGTGTGGTGTACCTTAGTCCTAGCTTCGGAACCGATCGCTGAATAATTAGCCAAGGGTTGTTTCAATCACAGATTGATTCAACCAACCGATTTCGTTAAAAATAAAAAGTAAAATAAATTTTTTTAATTAAAATGAAATAAAAATTTCGGTGTGGTAAACTTACTTCACCCCTTTCCTGCGAAGAAGGGTGACGAACGAATAAATGCCACCTTCTGTTACCGAATTCGCGCCACCAGTCGAAGGGCGACTGTCCACTTCAGTCGAGATACACGGCAACGATTTTCAAGAAGGATTTGCCGAATTAGTCTTCAACTGGAATACCAACAACAACTTTATAGACCGAGGAAGCCTCAACGTCCCCTATAGACCTATACCCGAATACGAAGTAACCGTGAAAAATAGGATACTACGGGTGGTGGGAGAGCTGGGGTTGGAAATTAGAGAAGCAAACTTTTATTTTTACGTAATTTCGGACCCAGAATCGATCGGGCTAAACCAGATAGTAGCAATCGCAGGTGTACGAGTGATCGAATATCTGTCCGCCCTGCATGGATTCCCTATGTATTAAATCGACGAAGGTGTAAAATCGGGATAATTCTCAAATTGGACCAATGCTCCCTTACGTGGCTGAAACAGACCCTTCCTTCGACCTACAGTTACCGCCTTCAATCGTACTAAGCTCCGTCCAACTTCTTAGAGAAGTAGTCACGCTGAGCGTTAACAGAACTACCAGTATTAACTGTTACTGTACCCAACACTATTAATCAAGGGATCTGTTGAACTGTTAATAGAAGGATTGCTCTTTTCGTTTCATGTCCTGGCTGACGATACCCCTTTAGGACCCCACCAAGGGATCGCGGGACTGACGCTGACAGAACGATTCATCGTGGTGCATGGCCTCCTGGTACGTCGATTGGTTAGTGGAGATTTTTGAAGGCGAAGCTCACGCCTATCGATTAACTCCCGCCAAAAATCATCGCTATCCAAAATGTCTACTACCGACAATACCGATAACAGAGATTCCTCCAGGAATGCCCATCTCTTGGGAATTAATTCCAACATTACGATTCCTAACCCAGCTGCGAATGTGGATACAGCTGCAGAAATGGCCTCCGTGCTAGAGTGCATTACATTGCAACAGAACACCTACCATATTCCGCAGTTCGACCGAAAGACTCCTAAGCTTAAAGAATTTCTGCAAGACATCGTGAATGGCGCAGTTTACATCACCGAGGCAAATGAATCTGGGTTAATTAAGATCGTCCTTAGCAAGCTTAAGGGAATTGCCCGCTATAGTGTCAGGGACAAGCGATTCAATAGGGTGAATGAACTAATCGCCCACCTGAAAAAACGGTTTGCCCCCAGAAAGAAATACCAGGCCTCCTGAGTGGTGCCCGGCATGCAGTCGAGGAAAAATATACTAAGACTTATAACTCAGGACTTGCCGACGAAGCAAATGAGAGCAGCATAATAATGGGCCCGGTAACGGATGTTGCGCTGGACGCGTTCATAAAGGGGCTCTCAGACGAAATGTCTACCTTCGTAGACACCGGAAACCCCAAGGATTTCGTTGAGGCCCTAGATCATGCATCTCTGCATATCCCATCTCCCGACCAAGGGAGGACGCCCACGATCGACCGCGTTCACCTAGCCCCTACTCGAGGCAAATGGAGAGGAAGGACAAAAGGGAGATGCAAGATTCGGAGACAAATGGCTCAAGCGGAGGCAAGGATCCGATAAATTATTCACCTCACGCTCCTGCAAAATACCCGGCCCCCTACTCTCCTTACCCACCTCAATACCTTTATCCCTATCCTCCTCCTTTCCTTCCTTTCCCTCCTAACATCCCCTACCCTTATCATTACTATCCGCATTTTTCTGCCCCCTCATTTTCGCATGGAAATTTTCGCATGCATCCGGCAGACAATGGTACCCGAGCCAACTCTCCATGGCAGAGGTACGGAAAATCGACAGATAGTACGACCCCTCCGAGGTCAAACTCGCCAGGACCGTCGGGAAATTTAAACTTGCAGCCGACTCCTCGCTCGGACGCGGCAAGGAGTCAGTCCACTCCCCAGCGCCCCCAAAAACATGTCCGCTTTCCGGAGCACACCACGGGTCTTACGAGCAGCAACTGAAATAGAAAGCTCCCCGGTCGTCTCTCTGACAGCACCGGAATTAAGACGCCCCACATCCAGCTTCCTAGTAGATCCGGCATCCGATGTGAATTTGATAAAAATTAAAAGTTTGCTCCTCGACTTAAAATACGAGTCGGAAAAGGCCGTCCTAGTGACAGGGATACAGCCAGATCCTGTAGTGACGATTGGAACAACCAGAATCACCCTATTTGGCACCCCAGGCGAATACCACATCGTGAAGAATGACTTCCCAATATCCCCCGATGGGATTATCGGAAGGCCTTCCTTGCGGCAAAAACGAGCCCAAATATCTGTCAGGCTCAATTTGTTGGTCACCATTTCGGGTCCAATCAACCCGATCCCGATTTATTGACAATGAGTCTCGATCAGCCCGGACATCGCGCAAATCCGAAATTAAACCCTTCGCTGGGATTTTAAAAATCAAGGCTAGGACGAGGCAACCAATCGCCATAAACGCCCTTAACCCAGAGATAAAAGAAGGGTATCTACCTAGGATAGACACCCCTGAGGGAGTGTACCTAGGCGAGGCAGCTGTCTCCACCCACGAAGGATTTTGCCATGTACTCGCTATAAACTCCCGGGAGAAGGACGTAGAAATGGAGGTGCCTGCCCAGGAAATACTGCCCTGCGATTTTATAGAACCACACGACGAAGAATCCACTGATTCCGAATCCGAATATTTGGTTAAGGACCTGCGAAAGGAAATGGGTAGCTCCTACACGGACCGCGTCAAGAAAATTAAGGACAGCTTATGCATTTCAGGATTGACTTCAGATGAAAGAAACTACGTCTATAAGTTGGTAGAAGACTTCGCCGATATTTTCCACATAAACGGAGAAAGGCTCTCGACTACGAACGTAGTCCAACATAGGATCCCTACCACTAACGACGAGGTCATAGCCAGGAAGCAATATCGATACCCCAATGAGGCTGCTGACCAAGTGGCCGTTCAAATAAAAAAGAAATATGACAGCGGCATTATAGGGCATTCCAAGTCGCCCTACAACTCTCCCCTCTGGATCGTCCGTAAGAAACTCGACGGATCCGGCGAGAGAAAATGGAGAGTAGTAATCGACTTCCGAGCTCTTAACGAGAAGGTCATAGGGGACGCATACCCCCTGCTCAATATCACGGACATCCTCCATCATTTAGGAGAGGCCCAGTACTTTTCGGTCCTTGATCTAGCCAGCGGTTTCCAACAAGTCGAAACCCACCCCGACGACAGGATCAAAACGGCGTTTTCTACGCCTCGAGGACACTTTGAATATCTGCGCATGTCCATGGGGATTAAAAACGCCCCTGCTAAGTTCGAACGGCTAATGGACAAGGTGCTGAAAGGGGGTGCACGGCACCGAAGTCTTCGTTTACCTGGATGACATCGTAGTTCATTCCAAAGATCTGGAAGAACACGACTTGAAGATTAGAAGGTTGCTCTATCGACTCCGAGCAGCCAACCTGAAGCTTCAATCCGATAAGTGCAATTTTCTGCAAAAGGAAGTAGCTTACTTTGGCCATATTATTAGCCACGAGGGGTTGAAACCAAACCCGGCCAAGATAGAGGCAATACAAAACTTCCCTTGCCCAAAAAACGTACGTAACATTCGCCAATTCCTTGGGCTATCGGGCTACTATCGACGATTTATCCACGACTATGCGAAAATCGCCAAGCCCCTAACTCCAGACGAAAAAGGACTAGACATGCCAGTGGCCTACTTTTCTAAGGCTATGAATAGCTGCCAAGAAAGTTACTCCGAGGAGGAACAGGAATGCTTGGCCATCGTCCTGGCTCTGCAAAATTTTCCGACCCTACTTGTACGGACGAGAATTTATACTTGCCTGTGACCATGAGTCAGCTCACTGGATGAACTATATAAATAATTCAGGGGCCAGATTGCTTCATTGGCGACACAAATTTCGAAATTATCAATACAAGTTCGAATACAAGCAAGGAAAACTGAATAGGGGAGTACAAGCATTATCGGAAAATCCTCATGATAACCCTCCTGAGAAGCCAAGTGGACACCTGAACTCTTGCGCATCCTCTCAGCCAAATACACGCCCCACGGAGAGGATCCATACACAAATGGATCCTCCGAGGGTAATGGACCTAACCAGAGCTGGAGCTTCCTGAGAGAACAACGAGAAGGACCCACACCTTCCAGGAACATCCCTCAACACTGCTCGCATCTCATCCCAGGGGAGAAGGCCCGCAGTACTAGGGAAAACAAAGGCAACGGTGCCTAGGGCAGCATCATTTAAGCCTGCGAAGAGAGGGTAAACCGCCCTTCTACCTTCAATCATCATCCCCGCCCCAGTCCCTAGAAAGCGAGCGAGGCCGAAGAAAACACCAGTTCCGGAAAGCGAATCCTATGTGGCCAATGTGCCGTCAGAAGGAGCCCCACCACTCTAACTAAAAGAAAGCTCCATAGGTAAGCGACTGTTGAGAAAAAGAGAAGCAAGTAAATCGCCGGTCCCTAGAAGTGAATTCTCGACCGAGCGATCTTCGGATGATGAAGACTCTGATTCTTCGGGCGCGCCTGTATTTCGAAAATCTCACAGCGTATTACCCGACTTGGAACCTTTAGTCGTCATCAAAAGGGATGACTCGGTCCCAAAGAGTGCTCCCCCTGGAATTAAGAACCCAAGTCCATGGTTTCCTCCCTTACAAGACACGTTTGTAGATGTGTACGTAGACGGTGCATGCAGCTATCATGGAGGCGAAAAACCGAAGGCTGGGATAGGAGTCTGGTTCGGCCCAAACAACCCCTTGAACGTTTCACAGCGCAGTCAAGGTCGCTAGACCAATAATGCAGCCGAGATCGAAGCAGCAACTGTAGCAGCCCAAAAGGTCCACGAAGCCGGTATCAAGAAACTCCGAATAAAAACCGACTCGAAGTTTCTAGTCAGCAGTACAACTGAATGGATCCCTAAATGGGAAGGAAATGACTGGAAAACTTACGAAAATAAGCTAGTTAAGAACCGCTCCGAACTCGAGAAAATGAAGACTGCTCTGGAACCCTCAGAAGTGATTTGGGAATATATTCCTGGACATCAAGGAATCCTGGTTAACGAAATGGCTGACAAATTGGCCAGGAAAGCGTAGAGGTCCCAGCAACCACCGAAGTAATTGAGTCAACCCTTCCTCCGGAATCAATCACGATTCGAGTGCCACCGATCACTAAGTAGTGAGGACGATGAGGACATTGACGATATACCGAGCCGTATGCTATCATCTTCCAAGGCAAGCTTCACGAAGGACCTTCAGAAATCCTTTGCGCAATTCGACGCCCAAACTTCTCTGAGCTGGGATCATGAAGGAATGGAGGAAAGCAAACAACTGCCATGCACATATGTCTCCGAAGGAGAACAGTATGAGGAATTACTCAAGGAGTTAGATTAGCTTGACCCCTGCAGTGAATACGATGACGACATTTTTGCGGAACGGGTGAAGAGCTTTTTGGAAACCTACGAGAAGCAGGTTACCCAAGGAGCTCGTAAGAACTCAGAACCCGAATTAAGGCAACCAACTCCACCTGGTGCTGGGGTAGAGGATAGGGTTCCCATTTGTCGGTTTCGTCCAACGATGGGGGACCCTGGGACGGGTTCCTCTTCTTCTGGAGGATTCATTAATCGAACGGTGCTTCTTCTCAAGTACCGTTCGATTTAAGAATCCTCCCGAAGAAGAGGAACCCGTCCCAGGGTCCCCCATCGTTGGACGAAACCGACAAATGGGAACCCTATCCTCTACCACAGCACCTGCCATGGCGCCAAGCGCCAGATCTACGACTTTCACAATGCCGATATGGTCGCAACCCTTAAGGAAGAAGGAATTTCGTTCAATAGAAGACCGGGGTTGAACCCACGAAAATTACAGACAGGAAGAACATTCGAACTCTCATAGACAAAACCCTCGCTATTCTCATTCTCCCTAATTGATATAGATCTACCGTAAATCGAAGATTCCCCAAATACTGAGGCACTCCTCCAAAAGCCCTTTGAAGCAAGGTCAAAATCGAGTGATCTAAGCAAAAGCGGACCCAACATTCTACATCAATGGACTGAACCCACGGTCGACATTACACCTATTCTGTCACAGTAAAAAGACGGCATGCAGATAATGTCGACTGGAGAGACGTAACCATAGGGCTAACCAACCTTCGTACCGTTTTAGAACGGGACAACCAAACATCTTGTCGAATGGCCAACTGCGGAGACGCTCTTGGGTCGTTACCCCAAAACAAAATGGCGGAATTACTGACGGCCGCTTTTCAGGATAGCGGTATCGCTATTACTCTCTGTCACGGGAAGTTAGAGGTGCCTCCTCTCGAATTAAGGCAGAAGATTATACCAGAATATCACGGTAGTCTAATCGGTGGTCACAAGGGCGTGACCAAGACATACCGCCGCATCAGAGAAAGATACTTCTGGCCTGGTTTACGAAACGAAATCAGTAGTTTCATTCACAGTTGCCGAAGCTTCTTAGAGCAAAAACTAGTTCTAACTAGGACTCGAGAACCCATGCTCATAACCGACACCCCAGCCGAACCCTTCGAAAAAGTGTCCCTCGACACAGTAGAAAAATTGCCCACTTCACCGAAAGAAAACCGTCCCATCCTGACAATGCAGGACAACTTCAGTAAATACTGCATAGCTGTCCTCATACCTGACCTCAAGACAACCACTATAGCTCATGCAGTGGCCACTTCCCTGTTTTCCCAATATGGTGCTAGGTAAAACAACTCACCACCTCCGGCTACCGACCACAAACGAACGGGGCCCTTGAAAGAAGTCGCATAGTCCTGACAGATTATATTAAGCATTACGCTGATGATTATGATGATTGGGATCAATTGCTCCCTTTCGCCATGTTCGCTTATAATACGTCAGTACATGAAGCGACTAATTTCACGCGCTACGAATTGGTATTTGGTCGAGTGGCAAGGACGCCGAGCTCCTTCCCCCAATGCGAAGAACTCGAGACCTACGGCTCCTATCTACGTGACCTGACAGTGAGGATATCAGAAATCCAAAAGCTAGCGGCCGCAAATTTAATTAAAGTAAAAACGACTTCGAAAGAACAATATGACCGCAAGGCCCTGACATTGAACGGAAAAATAGGGGACCAATCCTACGTTATCAAGGAAGTGAGGGACGGTAAATTCGATAATAGGGCCACTGGCCCTTACACGATAGTCGGATTCACCGAAAATAACAACGTGATCCTCGAAACCGAAACCGGCGACCGATTCGCAAAACACAAAGATAAAGTTAGGATCGTCCGCTGCTAAACTCAAATGAACCCTAAGGAAGAATCTAAAGACAGAATATGCCCTTTCCAGATAGTTTTCTCATTCTCTCCTATGAACAACTATCAATGGCAAAAATCATTAGGGCATTTGGCCGCACCTTGCAATCTCTCTGGTAATTGGGGTCCTATCCTGTCTTGGACTTCCTTCCTTTTCCGAAGAGAAAATCTAATTCGTGTTTCTTTTAGGTAAAAGATGATGAACCTATGGTCAATAATCCTCCTGATTTCCTTTAGCATCTTGGAAGGTTCCAATCCCACTACTTATAGGAGCACCCCTTTTAAAGGCCAGGACAGGAGTTTACTACGAGCATCTGGGACCAATGAGACGAGTCGCTGGAACGTGGAGGGTCACTGTGTTCCTGGACTTGCAGAAGATCCAAAGACTCCTAGATTCTTACCAACAGCGATTCCAACATTTATCCGATCTGTGTCTACCTGGATTCGGAATATTTTGCCTACAGACAATCACCGATTACGGTCTTGACGCTAAATTCCTGGTAGCCGAAGACCTGAAGAGGGAAGTATCCAGACATGCCGCAGAGTTGAAGGAGCACACCAACCAGGCAATACTCCCCAGCCTACCAATGGGAATGAGAAGCCGACGAGCACAACCACTACTGGGAATCCTGAGAGTGATTATTCGACCCATAGCGGGTCTAATGACCTATAGTGACGGAGAGACCGTCGAAGCTGAAATCGCCGAACTTAATCAGTCTCAAGCCAATTTGTCCCATCTGGTTGGTAAACAGACTCACATAGTGAGAACTCAGCTGAAAGTAATCCACGAACTCTCGAGGAGCAATAAGGAGAAACTAATTCGGCATGAAGGACAACTGTTCCAGAATAACTTCAGATTGGAAAATCTCACGCGGACAGTTGCTGAGCTCAAATACGCCGAAGCGCTGACTCGCATGCTCAGGGCAGTAGACTCCAACCTCGACGACTACATTCGTGCTACCCATCGTATCCTGGAGGTCATTCATACGTCCCGCCAAGGGAAGATGCATCTTTCACTCCTGACGTCCGAGCAACTCGAACTAGTCTATCAAGATATCCAGGATCATCATCCCAGGCTCGAGTTTCCTATCCCAGGACCCCAGGTAGACCTCGAGGAATTATCTAACATAGTCACCGTGACGGCTATTTATAAGAAGGAAATCCTGAGCATACTGGTGGACATTCCACTACTGGAACAATGCTACTATCGGGCATACCAGTTACATCCAATACCCGTATTCCAATCGGTACTAGGAAATGGTTCAGGAAGTGCCTACGTCATACCAAGGTTTTCCCACATTGCCGTTGGAGAATCCCAACGAACCTACATCCTATTGGACAGTCAACACATAGAGTCCTGCAAAAGAACCTCCTATGATAGAATCTGCAACGACAACTCACCCGTCAATGAAATTAGTAATCACCAAACATGTGAAAGCGAGCTGCTATTAAACCAATCAGTAACAGCTCTCCGAAGGTGCGATATCCGAGTGTTCTACAGTAAAGAGTCGGTATGGGTCTCCATCGACTCTTTGAGTGGATGGCTCTACTCCTTAGCCGAGCCCCCCGTCTGCTGCTATTGCTTCCATCCTCGTGCGGTCACACACGCACACACACGCGAGGCACGCATTCCATCTCTCTCTCCGACGCTGTAAACATCGCCGTCTGATTCTTTGCATGTAGCTACGCTGCCGCGACGATTGCAAGCCTCCGCGCTCTACACGTTGTCCTCGCCTTCTTCCTCCTCATATTCTTCCCATAAGCGCGTCTCCTTCTTGCGTATAGGCCGCACCATACAGCATGACTATAGCAGTTCAATGTACCTCGACTCTCTTCTCTTCTTTTCGTCTTTCCACGCTATCCTCCCTTAGGCCGTTTCACTCCTCACCCTAAATACTATAGGCCACTGCCTGACAGCACGAACACGTGAGTCATCAAAACAATGCCACGTGCTTACTCAGCAATAGTGCAACGTTAAAATGCTCAATTTCTCATGCTGAAAACTAAGGTTGGAAATAATAAACACTTAACTCTAAGTTGAAATTTCCAACCTGCATCAACTCTGATGCAGATTGAAATTAAAATTTTCCATGGTAGGAAGTTAAGCTACCTGGCTCGTCAAACTTGAAAACGCTGCTTTGACTCTCACGGCATATCCCTACCTTCCTAATCCAAATTCTGCAATTCCGAAAAAATCCCTACCTGATTTACCATGACTATGAACTGTCGAGGCGCATCGGACAAAAGTCAAAATCGCAGTCTACTGAGTGACCTGGTACGAGCCAGATTAGCTCCGACTTTTGCCCGTCCGTACGTCGGGATTTCGAGTCAATCGGTAATTTTCTACGGCAACACGAACCCCCGTAAGTCGCAACGAGTCTTATCCCGGTTTAGCGGAACTATACTTCTTCCGGACCGGTAACGAGAGCGAGCCGCCGGGGCGAATGGTTTGACCGATTAAATTCAGATTAGAAATTCGGACGTAAAGTGGAACTCTGCCCGACGGGAGGCAGGACCGTAACGGGAACGTTCCTTCATCGCGTATTATATTTTTTTAAAGTTTTTAATGTTGCAAGAAAAACTATTGCGATTACTCTGTGACCTTTTAACTCAAAATTTCACGTAGAATCCGAATTTCAACAAGTGAAATGTTAATCTTTCTTTTTTAATGAGTTTTTCTTGCATGATACGGAGAGGATACGATGTGGATACTATAAGGATACGCTGTAGCGTATCCGCTCCGTTCGTTCGGTCCGCCAGGGATTTCACAAGTGTAATTCCACGTTCAAAGTATCTAGGCCGAATTACTCTGAAGTGTCATTTT
>CAKNYM010042149.1:30073-64496 GCA_932195095.1 Andricus curvator | reverse complement strand
CCTCAATGGTATCCATTTTCAAGGATAAATAAGCAAGGAATAAAAAAGACATTTTTCTTGAATTCATTATCTACTCTAAATGAACATATATGAAAATAAAGACGAAAAAAATGTCAATAAAGGCAAAAAGAAGAATTCCTGAAAGTTTAAAAGCTGTAACGTGTGGCACCATCTGTTGACATGGCGCACAACCTGACGCTTCTCACATATTTGAATGATATCTCTTTGTTTTAAAATTACTAAAATTTGTATACACTTACATCATTTGTTACAAATTTAATTGATTTAATTTTATAATCAAACTTCATCACACAATATCACTGGCATTTTTTAATATAATTTTTTCGTAAAATAGACAAATATTGATGGATGGCAAAAAGTTTTTCAGAAAACATTATTGGCATTGGCAATATAATTTAAGCTAGGTCAGAAGAAAAACGGTTTATTTTTACCTAAAATAGCCTAAAATGTGCATTTGTTTATATAATTTGTTTATACAATGAACAAATATTGATGAGTGGGAAAAAAGTTTCCAGAAAACGTTATTGCCAATATAATTTCAGAAAATAGAGAAGAAAAAACGGTTTATTTTCTCCTAAAATACCCTAAAATGTGCATTTGTTTATAAA
The DNA here is from genome assembly GCA_932195095.1 of Andricus curvator. NCBI lineage: Eukaryota > Metazoa > Arthropoda > Insecta > Hymenoptera > Cynipidae > Andricus > Andricus curvator. Next base: position 63,867 of record CAKNYM010042149.1, on the reverse strand, counting down.
TTAAACAAATATTGGTGGGTTAGAAACTTTTTTCCAGAAAAAATCATTGGCAATGTAATTTCAGCAAGGTCAGGTGAAAAAATTATTTCTTTTCGCTTAAAAACACCAAAAATGTACATTTGTTTATATAAATTGTTTATCAAATAAACCAATATTGATGGGTGCGAAAAAAGTTTCCAGAAAACGTTATTGCCAATATAATTTCAGAAAATACAGAAGAAAAAACGGTTTATTTTCACCTAAAATAACCTAAAATGTGCATTTGTTTATATAATTTGTTTATAAAATAAAGAAATATTGGTGGGATACAAACTTTTTTTCAGCAAAAATCATTGGCAATGTAATTTCAGCAAGGTCAGAAGAAAAAATTATTTCTTTTCGCTTAAAATCGCCCAAAATGTGCATTTGTTTATAAAATAAACAAATAACAAGTAATCTTAAATGTTCATGTCCACGCATCATTCTAACGATAAAAGCTAGCGATTGCAGGGCAAAAATATACTTGAAAGGCGAATAACCTCTAATGTTGATTATTTGTGGACACAATTTGTTTATAACAATTAAACATGCAAGTTAACAATTTTTTATCTTTCCGATACCCTTGTGCATTAAACTCAAGGGACGAGACGTATAAGAAGAATTTTATGTAGAAGTTAAAAAATAAAATTTAAAAAATCGACATTTTTTCCGTTGTTTGCATTAACATAAAAATTAAATGAACAAAAAAATAAAAAATCTACTCTCACCATTTTTTTAAGAATTTAGTTCTGAGTTATTCAAAAAAAAGAAAACTAAAATCGGTGCAAAATTGCGTTCTAAATGTCATTTTGAACCTTGATTTCCGATTTCACCCCACTGTGCTACGCCTTGATTTGCTCCTTTTGGTTACCCTTTTGAATTTTCGTTACAGCAACCCCTATTGAATATGACTACCCCCTAGAGTTTTGTTTACCACTTTTGAATTTTGATTGCAACAACCCCTATTGAATATGACTACCCCCTAGAGTTTTGATTCCCTTTTTGGATTTTACTTATGACTACCCCGTTGAAAATGACTATCCCTTAGAGTTTCGTTACACCTTTTCTCTTTGTAGTAAAATCTAATTCCCCCTCCACTCTTTTTACTAAGACTGTTTAGTTACTTTTTGCTGTGAAATGTTACGATTTTGATTATTTCGGTTTGTCTACAAACATGATCACACATTTGTTGCTGTTTTTGAGTGGCTACGCGTAGCCTGGTGCCTGACATACCGATTTAAGAGTTTTCTTTTGAATATTAAGATCCAGTAGGTGCAGCACCGAAGGTAGGTGTTGATTTAATTTAGTTAAATAAAGTAATATTCTCACAGGCTGATATTCACACACTGATAATATCACACATACCCCAGGGTATGCACTTAGAATAGAACTTAGTCGAGTTTCAACTACGCGTAACATCCTAAAGATGGCCCTAAACTGGGTGAAGGAGATGACGGGTATGGTAGAAGAAAAGTCTACTAGAATATGTCTGAAGCACCGTCAGGCTACGGCAGACTCTGATGCGGCAGTGCACAAGTTCGATTGTTCCTACAAGTTAAACATCTGCTCTTGTCGTGTGGGGCGGAGGGCTTATGGCCGGGACTAGACATGATAAACCCGCAATCCCACAAAAAGGTAATTTTAACTAAATTTTTATTTATTTATTTTAACTCACTTTAAGCTATACTTTATCTTTGGATAGATCCAGTGGGACAACGGTACCTTAGATGCAGGATTCCCTTTAAATTTGTCAGACTTCCTGCTCAGATTCGTCTCATAGGATCTTTTAGGAGTAGAATCACCACAGGGAATCTTAGCTTTGGATTTGTCAAGGGACAGCTCTGCTCAATCGGCAACCAGGTAGTGGAAGAGAACTTATTTCATCTGTTAGCCAAGTTTCCGATGTATAGAGATCTATGCTTGAATTGCTTTGGGCCATCGGTAGATCTTACAAACCTCTGTTGTATTCTGGATCACATTGCTAAATTCGCCGAATAAAGCGGAACTATACCTTGTCTTTGTATCTGTCCGGGATACTGAAAGTCAGATGAAATCAGGTGAAACCCCGGCTAGGAGGGTGGAGCACCCATTTCAAAAAACCATTTCAAAGAGCCAATTCGTTAAAATAAACCATAAACACTTTTTCCGTTGAAGAGGTTATATTTTTCTTCTTTTCCAGTTTAAGAATTGTTCATAAGCTTCACAATATTTCTGTTTGGATTTTTCCGGCAGCAGTCTTCATAATTCTTAAGCACTTCTTCGGGTATCCCAACATCACTGTAATCCAAATATTCACTCATTTTTTCAATATTTATCAAAAATCTCCATTCTAAAAATAATTGACTAGTGAGAGTAGTGACTAATTCGGGCCGGACGTACAATTTTGACTTGCATTGACTTGAAATTTACTTAATATACTTAACTGAATAGTAAAAAAAAAATTGGCAAATAACGTAAATATGTGATTTACAGCTAAGCCTATTCAGTAAATTTGAAGCAAACGCAAGTCAAAATGTTACAATTCAAACTCTGGACTCTTGCGTCCGTAACTTTCAGCGCCGCCAAACTGATCTTTCCGGCCCGAGTTACCGTTCAAGTCATTCTGACGTTTGTTGTTTTGTATTATCCCGACTGATGGCGTTGGTTAAACTGCCTGAGTCACAATCCCCTCTCACTTGAACGTAAAAGAGTAGAATAAGATGCCATGAATTATGCACACTCAATTGCACACTCAATTATTCATACTCTCGAAAAAAGCCCCGCTTTCTCCACAGTAAACATGCAGAAAAAGTGACTGGTTTCCATGCATATATTGTGAAGAATAATTTTTTTTCATTGTAAGGATACTTTTCAACATCGTTTGGTTAAAGGTCAAAAGCATAAAATACACATCTTCCAAACTATTTCTTTGTTCTATACCGTTCTGCATTCGACTCTACAGTGTTAACTAGGTCACAGCTGTCCGCCAGCCAGTACTTAATGGCTTACCCTGTTTAACTGGCGCGCGTTGATTAGACTTATAAATTACACTCATGTCTGGAAGATTCAATATTGTGAAGAGTTGCCGAACTCAAAAGCTAATAAACATGTCCGTTTCAACCTGGTTATCAAGGTATACTTTAGCAAGAATGTTCTTCTCTGAAAAAAAACAAAAGGGAAGGTTAATTTATTCACAAATACACAAATTTTTTGTGTATAAATAAATCAAACTTCGCTAATTTATTTGTGAAACATAAGTATAATAGTTAGCGTCTAGATGCTACAGGTCTACACTGCTGATGAGATAAGATATAATACTCTCGTGTATGCTTTAACGAGATTGTACAGCTCTGAAATTTTTTTGCTCACTAGCATAGTATTTCTTTTATTCTTAACACAAGGAATGAAAATTATGATTCCAACTTTGCCAAAATGTCAGATTCACGAAACAGATGCAATTCTTTTTCTTCATCCAAAGTTACTTTTGTGCCTCCATATTCAGGTAGTAAGACGGTGTCTCCAACTTTGATGCTCAACGGTAGATGTTCTCCTTTCTGTAAAAAATGAATAAAACAAGGTTCTAAAGGACTGATTTCTTGGAATTTCATAAAATTTATATCATAAAAGAAAACGATGTTGAAATATTATTGAAAGCAGTGAGATATAAGAGCACCTTTTCATTGGAATCAAATCCGAAATACAAAATAATTTTTTTTTACATCAAGTTCATAGATTAATATTGGTTTATGCCCATTTATTTCACTGGCCATGGAACCTACCAATAAGGAAGATATGAACTTGACGGAAAAAACATTACTTTGTATCACAAATTTAATTCCAATGGAAAGGTACCATATCTGAATGTGCGACTATTTTTCACATAGAAATGTTGACCGCATAAGACACGGAAATTTTCCTCTATGTAATTAGGGTGTCTGCACTTTATACTAATTTTGGCAAACAGTAATAGCAGTCACCGCTTCAGTTGCGGAACGTACAAACTTTTTGTCAATGAACAATCCTATTGATGCTAGATATCTTCTTGATTATGAACGCGTAATTAATTTTCCTTATTTATCAGAAATAAAAAACGCATTTTTCTTTGTATATGATATTTTACAGCGTAGGAAATAGTATATTAAAATATAATTTTAAAAACGAACCGTTCAACTATGTTTTCATTTGAAAATGATTCCATCAAAGCTGCGTCTTATCGTATAAAATAAAATTTAACACTTTGTGCGCCAAGACATCCGCCCAAACAAGAAAAGTACTAACTGCATTTTGTATGAGTCCCCTGTCACCCTAAACTCAATTTTTTCAATTTTTAATATTTACAATACACCTAAGGTTTCTTATCGTTCGAATTTTAAATAACTTGTATTAACCTAAGGGCCTAGCCGAGTAAGCATACAAAATCTGCCCCCGTACATATTAACTTGAAATTCCTGTCATAGGTTCGCATTCATGTAAAGTAAAATTTCTCCCAATTATAACTCTGGAAATACATTCTGTAGGAGACCGATTTTTATGAATAAAATATATGTTGTAGACACTGATGAGGCATTAAATTTTTTTTTTTTAATTTTAACAATTACAGGTAAATTTTTTTTTTAATTTTCAAAAAAAAAAGAGGTTATGTTCTAGAGTGACCACATTCATATTCTACATAAACATTCCTTAGAATATTATTTATAACATATATTTTTGTTGAATTTCTTGAAGTAGTGGAACAATGTGAAACAAAATCGCGCATGCAACACTGCGCACCGTTACGGTCACGGCCGCATACTTTCGGACACAACCCTATTACATTTTTTCATGGTCAGAAGTACAATTTTTCCCAATGATAACCCTGAAAATGCATTTTTATGGGAATTATGGAGAGGGAAAGGAAAATGAAAAATAAAAAAAATTTCTCGAAGACGGCTGTACTGATTTTGATGAATAAAATATATGTTGCATACACTAATGAGGCTACTAAAATTTTTTTTTTTTAATTTTTGACAAAAATTACAGGTCAAATATTTTTTTTAATTTTTAAAAATATTTTTTGAGGTTATGTGCTAGAGTGACCACATACATACTTTACATAAATATTCCTTTAAATATCCTTTGTAACTTATACTTTTTTTGAATTTTTTGAAGTGGTGGAACAATGTGAAAAAAACTTAAAATCACGCATGCAACACCGCGCACCGTTATAAGTCACGGCTAGAGTTCGAAAGGCGGTAACTTACGTCAGGAACGCCGGTAAGTTCTCCACCGATTCTTTTTTTTGAGAATTTAATTTTTTTCCCGAAATAAATGTAAACTTTTGAGCTTAAACGGGTTTGAACGCACCCTGTGATGATTTTTGGTAACTTAGGGAATATTTTTTAAATTATTAACAGTTGATAGCATTGAGTAGTATAAGAAACAAAGGAGACAAAAATAAGTTTGAAGTTTGAACACGCCGCATGCCATGCTGTTCACTGCATAACGCAAAACTTCTGTGTTTTTTTATCGTAAAATCCACGACGTCGATTCTCTCAGTTAAAAATGCCAAAGAAAAAAAGTATTTTATGGAAATTCTTTCAACAAGTAGTGAATAAGGATAATCAAGTTGCTTACAAGTGCAATTATTTCAGTGAACTTTGCGACTTTTCTACGCCCACTTTGACCCAAGGTTGGAATCTAGAGAAAAAATTCTAAAACTATCTTCATAATTTAGACCAATACTATGGAAATGTCCGCTGAAAATAATCCTAAGAATATTTAAAAATCTTAATTATTCCCAGAGTTATTCCAATTTAAGGAAAACATCGAAATCTGACGTTTCTTTTGCAATATTTTTTATAAAGATGACATTTTGCCAATTTGGATTTATTAGACATAGAATTTTATTACATTTCCTGTAATAATAAGGAAAGTTTTTTTTTTTTACATTTTTTTAAAGCGACAGGTCAAAAATAATATTATTTAAGAGTATCAGTCTGAGTAAGCTAATTGCAATATTCAGTCTCTTGAGACTGAGCAACGACGAAGTGTTATAAGTCACAGCAATGATATTTAATAGTCACTGTGTCTTTCCTACATAACTAGTTAGTTTCTTATAAGTATTTTAGCTGCTTAGTTTTCTTCATTCCAAAAGCTAGATAGTAAGGATATTTAGGAACGGGTGGCAGATTAAGTTTAATCACAGTATTAATTCTCCAAGTTTGATCAACAAACTGTTGTAGATTATGACCGATAAGTCACAGCAATGAGGTTTATATAATACTCACTTTTCTACCTTAACTATTTATCTTCAGCTGAGTATCATAGGTACTTATTTTTGCTGATACGAAAAATTATAATTTTTAAGGAATGTCAAATTCTACTTAAAACTTGTTCGAAACTAAAGTTTAATAATGTTTGAGAGAATTCACGTAATCGATAAATAAAATTCTATTCTGAAAAATATGAAGTATATTGTATATAAAACTACAAAATAATTTTAATTCCTAATTTTTATTGCTATTTAGGTATAGGAGCATTGAATATAGCCTTTATTTATGTTAAAAAACAAAAAATGAATGTTCTCGTAAATTCTCGATAACATACGGTAACGTTCTCCGTTGTCTTCTCCAAATCTTTGTTACAGAGAATTTTGAAACTCTAGTCACGGCCGCATACTTCGGGACACAACCCTATTGCATTTTTTCGAGGTCAGAAAAGTTGTTGTAATTGAAGATAGCATTGTAATTGATGCAACTGATGTAATTAAATAGATCATAAATAATATCGACGCCTCCATTCCATACCGCTCCATGTCGCGTTTGGTCGCTGTATAATTTCATGTCCTATGTATGAACATAGGAGCTAAAGTTATATAGCGACCAAACGGGACGTGGAGCGGTATAGAATGGAGGCGTCGATATTTTCTTTATAAACGTCCGCATTTAGCCTATACCAATTATAATTTCTAGAGTTACTACGAGTTGGTTGCAGTACGATTTTAAACTTCGTTCACCAGTGTGCTTTATTATTGCGAGTCCCCTGGCCTCTCATAAATCTGGATGCTTTATAATTGTGAGTCCCCTCGCCTGCAGATACGATTATACGTGAAGTTAGCACATTTATCAAATAAGATTATTGTGAGTCGCTTCTCACAAATCGGGGTGCTTGGTTATTGTGAGTCCTCTCGCCTCTCATAAATCGGGGTGCTTTATTATCGTGAGTCCCCTCAACACGTGAAATTATTCGCACAAATATAAAATTTGAGGTTAGGTTGACAGGGGACTCATCCACAATGCATTTACTACTTTTCTTGTTTGGACGGCAGAGTACTCTGAGTTTAGGAGAAATTATTCAAAAAGACACCAATAAAGTAATGTTTAATTTATACTTACATCATTTTTAGAACCAGGTCCTACGGCCACGACTGTGCCCTTGAGGACTTTAGCCTGTGCTTTTTCTGGTAGCACAATCCCACCTTTTGTTTTTGTTATAGCTTCTGCTTTTTGAATCAACACTCTATCAAAGAGTGGAATTAGTCTTTTTACAGCAGCAGAGGTAGCGGTAGCCTGCATCATTAATGGTGGTAAAACTTGAAATTAATTGTGTAAAATTATCTTTCTATACAATATTAGGCTTCAATGGAATTTCCCAAAAGCTTACTGAATTTAAATAACTATGTAAATGAAACTAAAAACTAATCTCTATATATATGCAAGACTGAATATGGTTTTGGAAAAATCGTAAATAGTAATTTTTTGTAATCTAAATGATGATGTCCGTTAAATTATATTTAGCGTACATCTAAAGTTCTCCTTTCTTTCGTCGCCTGGGCATCCTAACCTCAGGCTGTGAAAAACATTGTGAACGGAGACCCTGATCGTCGCCCACGATATCCCAGACCTGACCAAGAACCTAAATCCAGTGGTGCTAACGGGCCGCGACTTTTTCAACTGCGCATGAGTCGCGCAATGGTGGAGTAAGGAAGAATACTAAAGGTTCTCTTCGTCACTCCTTCTTTACGCGACGCCTGCGCAGTTGAAAAAGTCGCGGTCTGTTAGCACCACTGCCTAAATCGCTTCTCGAATACGTGTTGCTGTCCCATAGTCTCGCTTGAGCCACGTATCGTATACAGCGAGGGCCGTCACAAAATCCTCTAGAACAATGGTGGGCAAACTTTATGCTCACTTTTACTTATGATCAGGCCCGACTCGGCTTAATTTTTTCGACTACTTTTCAATCTGTTCACGGACCTCAGTTTGGGTGAGCTTATTCCGGCAGGGGTCTTTTGTCCATAAGCAGGTCAAAATAAGGAAATTTAAAAAGTTTAAATTTTCAACTAGCGATTTGAAAATTGCATAATCGGCATCTGCTAATTTTTGCGATTCCGATGATATAATACTTGCTTACAAATGTTGAAAATTCAAAGAACTTTAATTTAGGAAACATAAACTCAATATTCAATTTAATACTTCTACAATTTTCAAACTTTATAGACAAATTACATGTCGTTGGAATCGCAAAAGTTCATAGATTCCAAATATATTACTTTTAAATCGCTAATTGCAGAATTAAGAATTTTTTTATTTCTAATTTTGTCTCCGTTTTCCAACAAAGGACCAGTGGTGCAAGGGTCGGTCTGGCCAGATCCCCAGGTAGCTAACCAGAAAGTAAGTCGTTGGTCAGCTTGTCTGGGTACCCTGACGTGGTTAATGGCTTTCCGACCGCTGCTCTAGAGAGAGCTAGGACATGTGAGGCGTCACCACCAGAAATGTGAGCTCCTACCATTTAAGGGCCAATCGGCATACTCATAGTTTCGAAGTTGGGATTGGTTGCTACTTGGAAATTGCGCGCTGAAACAGGACTTCCATATTCCAGTATGCTCTGACGAGTCAGAAACGACTCCCACGTGTCTCGACGCTCTCTTGAGGAACACAATTCACCACGAGCTACTGTCGCTGCAGCGATGATCCCTCACTATCTCTCCCAAACGACGTTCGCTATTGCGGACGATTTTCGACTCGCCGACAGCTACCTGCAGCCTCTTCCCCACTACTGCGCGTTTCGGCGGCGAGTTGCCCTCCTACGCATCTCGCCGGAAGCGTTGACTGTATATTTGTTCCCGCATTGCTTCTGTTTACTGCGCATGCGCTGTAGAGCACGGACTTATTTAAAATGAATAAATTAGTTATTTTCTATATAAAAATCCGTTAACGTCTGAGAAGCCAATATTGGAAGGAAGAAATCAACTATGCGTTCTTCAACGGTGTCAGACAATTTCCACGTGGAGTTCTACGTGTATTTTCACGTGGAATACCACAAGAATATTTTCTCCTGGGTAAAATGACAAAAGTGTAGAAAAAGGTAAAATGAAAATTGTAACAAATCTAATTCATGAATGAATCTAATTGATGAATGAAAGTTAAAATCTATAAATAATATGAGTAATCAATAAGAAGGTTAAACGATTAGGAAAAACATAAGGTTAAGTTTGAGAAATTACATTTTTATAGTTACCGTAGTTCAGAATCTAATGTAATATGTTGAAGAAGAAAAATTTTGATATGTAAAAATGTTCGAAAAGCTTTTAAAAATCAAGCATTACATCAAACATCAATTAAAATGAATAAATTAGGTATTTTCTCTTGTGACGTCAAATTGTAATCAAATGGTAGTGTTATGGATAAAGTAACATTTCCCAATTAGAAATTGATAGTTTAAAAGAAATTAAAAAAATTAGTAACAACGATGTGATTTTTCTAAATAAATAGACTAAGATTTTTGAATGGTTACAAGTATTTATTACTTTTTTGTCATGACGAATAAAACACATCCAACTATTTGTATCTTTTAAAAATTCAATTTGTACTTCGAAATTGTTATACAGGCTTGTCAAATATGCAGTAATAACACTCAAATGAGGTTGTATATACTGGCTTGATGTAAAAATAATCGATTATGTTCTCAATTTTACAGAATTGAAAGAATATAAAACCTCATTTAGCTAGAAATCACGACAGGCCCAAATAAGTGTTTTAAAACACACGAGGAGTGGTTATGATTCCAACTTTGCCAAATTGTTATTATACTACTTAATATCTTATAGATGTTTTATTCCAACATTGACTTCTCGGTCGTTAAAGGATTATTATATAGAAAATACCTCATTTATGCATTCTAAATAAAACCCCGCAGGAAAAAAGAAGCATGACAGCGGCAAATATCCCGCGAGTGCAACAGTGGGGGAAGATGCTGCAGGTAGATGTCGGCGAGTTGACGGCTGCCCACTATTATGACAAAGTCACGAAGGAATAATAAGGAAACCCATCTCCGTGCATGCGATTTGGCAGGAGTAACTGCACAGCCTGTAAGTAACTGTAAACAGCTTTTGGAAATTAAGTAGATCAGAGAGGTTAAGTTCGATTGTTGACCTCATACGAACCAGCCCTATCAGACCGCGTGCAAAAGCGCTGGCTAAAGTTTGATGCCATCCATGAACTAATCCGCTGGTGACGCTGCTACGCTTCTTACTGGCAAATACATTAGGCGATATGACAAATGTAAATAAAAAATGAAGTATTAATGAAAAAAATAAGTTTAAGTGATTTATAGTGTGCGTAAAAGAAATTAATTATTTTAATGCTATAGATTGATGCAGATTTTCGTATAAATTGAATACCATTGCAACAAAAACGAGAGCATCAGATTTAGTGCCGTTGCGACCTAGTAATTTTTTTTCAGAACGCCATCATAAAAATGGCGTGTTTTCATGCCTCCATAGACAAACGCAAAAGTACGCGTTTTGAGCGGTGTCTGGCGGTGCGTTGAATGAGTTACAAAATAGGGTTCAGTAAGCACGGCGTGACGTAGAGTTCAAAAAAGAGCTTTGTTTGAGCGTGCTCCGTGTATTTTCGTAACGCTAGAGAGACCGTGGTTGACAAAGATAGAAAGAGAATTCATATCGGATTGGTGAGTCGATGTTTCTAACGAAGAGTATAGCGTGTTCCTATCGCCTCGCACATTATACTTTGTTATCTCATTCACGCTCGTTAGAACAAAAATGCAGTAGAGCTCATGCGTACCTTCACCGACTCAAAACGTGATTTTGCATTTTTCCATGGTGAAATGAAATCACGCCATTTATGATTTTGTTCTGAAAAGTATCGTTCGTGATTCCTGTGGACTGACGGCTTTTCTTTTTGAAACTCGCGCCATGTTTTTGTAACTCGTCTCCGGCTCGGGCGCCTACGGCGCCCTTACCTACGACTCGTTACAAAACCATTACGCTCGTTTCAAAAAGGCCGTCTGTCCACACTAGTCACGAAATGTACTATTTGATACTTAACTATAATAATACTCACACGGAAAAAATTTGTACTTGAAGAATTACTGAACTAGTTACGATGTGGCGGATATGAAAAAAATGCAGTGAATTAACAATAACTTTTCTGTAAATCATCCGAAATGTTCAGTCATAATTACAGAACTGATAATAAATATTAAAATTCGATGCCGTGAAAGTTCAAAATGATTATTACGAATAAGTTGAAGAGAAACTACATTTCCGCTGTGAGAGTCACGGTTCTCGGTCGCTCAAAATTACAGAACTCTAATGTGTCTTGAAATACACGGACGTGGCGGCGCGCTACACATGTGTGTGTCGCAAAAAGAGTTGCAATACGACAGTACAGTTGCGTCATTGTGTGTTAGTGTTGTGCGAACATTAACCAAAACAGCAGGGGGCAAAAATGTTTAATCCTAATATATTTTTCTTTTGAAAGTCACAATTTAAAATTGCAAATTTTTTCAATGAAAAATGTTAGAAATAGTAAGACTTGAGTTTAAAAAGTTTCAAATCCAATAGCTTTAGAATAAAACTTTTATAATTAGATCGTCTCACATTTAAACGTTTAAAATTAAAACATCTAATACAAGAATTATTATGATTAATTTTAAAATTAAACAATTGAAGCGTGCTCTACAGCAGTGCATTAAACGCTACTTTTCATAAGGATCATTTTGGGCCTATATTCATATATTAGATGACCTTTATGACAAATGGCGCATAATGCACTGTTGTAGAGCATGCTTTAATTTGAAAAAATTTAATTTCACGGATCAAAATTACAAACTGTAATTTTTTAATGCCTTTAAAAGAATTTAATTTTTTAAATTTACAATTTCAAAATGAAAAAGTGTGAAATTCGGCATTACAATATCAAGGTGTCTAGCGACCCGGGAAATCCGGGAATTTTCGTGGAATCTTGTGCACCTTGAAAATTACGGGAAAATACCGGGAATTCGTGAGCAGATCTGGGAAATATGTGGTCTCAAATTTAGATACAAATTTTAATTTTCTGCGTCAAATTATTATTATGAAATTATATGATTGAATGGTAAAAGCGCGTGACGAGTTGAACGTGGTCGATTTACTGCTAACCAATCAGAAGCTGTGAAATCTTCCAAATTTACTAACCAAAACCAGGGGCAGGTAATCAATCTGTCTACTAAAGCCAGAATAAAAGTCAAAGATTTTTTTCATTTTTTCTAGTGAATTTCCGATCGTGTTATCATCCCGAACTTTAAACTTTTGAAATTGAAGCTTAAAATTTTTCAATTTAAGGGCATGCTCTTCGGTGATCACGTGACCAAAACAGTCCTTATGGTTATGAAATTTTTTTTGGTGTTCACCATGTCCAAACGCAATGATATATCGCTCTCAAAATTTGGAATATAGGAAATGGGACCATAAATTGCGTTTGTATATTTTGTTTGAGGAATAATTTTGAAAAAAATTATTCATGTAAAAAATAAATGTGTAATATTATTTTCATTTTTTTTGGCGCTCACTACGTCCACACGGATTGAGATATCGTGTTTAGAATTTGAATGATTAAATAAAAAGCACTAAAGAACGTTTGTATCCATCAATATGTTTATAATTTCAAAGAAATTTTATTTATAAATGAATAAAATAGGATATTACCACTCGAGTCGAGCACTTTGCAGGTAATGTTTGGTTTGATGCATTTCAGATTTTTTGATTCGCGTACATGATCCAAAAAGCTATGGTCTCGCCACGCGCATCTAAAAAAAAGTGAACCAATCAACTGGCCCGTAGGAATTCGTACAGCGACCTCCATTTTTAAAAGGACGTCAAGCGGGAAGTTTAAAGCAGGCTCAACGCTGCATGTGTTAATTGCAGAAAAAAGTCGAAAACAGTCTTATAAATAATCGTATAAAGCTAAAATAAAAATCAGGAACATATGACTCATATTTATAAACAGTATAAAATGTAAAAGAGCATGCTATTAAAAAATTTGAAGTGCTTCTTTGCAACATATTTGAAGAAATATCATCCCATACTATTCACACTATCGATTTTGGAAAGAACAAAGAGAGTTTAAAATTTTTCTTGCATTGTACTTTTTATTACAGAAATCATTATGAATGATTTGTACTAGTTGTGCACAGTCGGCTAAAGTAAGGATTTTATTATCTATATTATTACAAATTCTAATGAATAATGAATAATTATTTATTAATTAATAAGAACAAGCAAAATAATCAATTAATACTGGATAGTTATAAATGAAATAATGAATTGATAATTATTAATTACAAATAGAAGAATTAATTACGGCAAATAAACCAATTACAATTATTGTAATGATCATTATAATTGTTGTATAATTATTGTAATAGCAAACATAGTAAAAATATGAAGAATACAATCCTAAATATCTCAATAATTATTAATTACAAATACAATAATTAATTATGATACATAAATCAATTACAATTATTGTAATTTAAAATTAATAATTATAATGATTCGTATTAATTACTATTAAAAATGCTTTTCGCAGAAAGTGTTGCAAGTTTCACTATAATTTTTATCATTGAATGTACTTTTTGTATCCTTAATATAAAATCTCTAAACGATATTGTCGTTTTCGATTCTGACGATTTTCGAGAGTAACACGGTGGTAACGTTTGCTTGCTGTAGGCCGCTCATATGCAACAGTAGTGTGTGTCTGTGTGTGGTGCTGCATTTGAAATCAGTGATGCTAAGTGAGTCGCCTTTATATGCGCATGTTTGAATTGTAATATAGTTGATTGGCTGTAGTACGCGCCCGTATTTGAATTCCCAATGATAACGCGAACTAGAACCAATAAGCGCCATTCTATCGAAGCATGCGCATGTCAAGGTGGTCTTTTCGGGATCAATTAGTTCGAGTTCGATAATAATACGTCACGTGTTTTTTCGTATTTGGTAATGCGCGGCTCAGTGTTGCCAACCGTTGCACGGTAAAGTCTGTAAAAGAAGTAATGAACCATAACCTCAATTGTGATGGTAGTCTGTTTTTAAACTGTTTACGCAAACAAGAAATTTTCAAATTAATCATTTTTACGCTCTGTAACTGTGATTTCTATCATGATTTAATTATATTTATCATATTAAATATTATTTGTGAAACTCGTGTACGTTTCAGTTCTACTTTCCCTATAGGATTGAAATCTCCATTTCCTTATAGTGACACATTCGAATAATTATTTTTTTTCGGTTTGAATAGAAGTATGTCAGAGATCTGTGTATGTTTACAGATCAAAATTTTTATAATTTAAGATGTTCAAATTAAGAATTTTTAAGCGCTCAATGAGCACTGCTATTAAAAAAAACACCGATACTTTAAGAAATTGATTTTGATAATTTGAAGGGATTTCAAAGAAGTTCAACGACTATAAGGTATTTTTTTTATCCAAAAGGAATTTTCAAGATCTTCAAACAATTGCATGGAATTTCAAAAGATTTCAAAGAATTTGGAATATTTTGACTTATTATAAAATATTTTAAAGAATTTTTAATTGATTTCACTAACTTAATAGGATTTCAGAGGATTAAAAAAATTTCAATTGATTCTAAAAGATTTAAAATTGATATATTGTGGGAAAATATTTCAAAGAATTTCAGTAGATTCCGAAGAATTTTTTATTTATTTTGATAATTTGAAGGAATTTAAAAAAAAGGCTGGGAATATTTTAGGGCATTTGAAAAGAATCCAAAACATTTGAAAGAAATGTCAATAATTTCAATGAATGCCAACAGATTTTAAAGGGTTTGAAATATTTTAGGATATTTTAACAGATTTCAAGGAATTTTCAACCGATTTTAGTAATTTAATTGATTCAAAAGGATTTTTTAAGGAATTTTTCAAGATTGGGAATATTTTAGGGTATTTCAAAAGAATCCAAGGTATTTCCAAGAGATTTAAACAATTTGAAGGGATTTCAAAAATATGTAAAGAATTTGGAAACTTTTAGAGGTTTCTTGAAGATTCCAAGGATTTTTCATTTGATTTCAGTACTTTAATTGATTTCAGAGGATTTGCAATATTCTGGAGTAATTTAAAAGATTCCAAGGAATTTTTTTTTTATTTTGATAATTTGAAGGAATTTGAAAAAAATGGGAATATTTTAGAGCATTTGAAAAGAATCCAAAGCATTTGAAAGAGATGTCAATAATTTCAATGAATGTCAACAGATTTTAAAGGGTTTTAAATATTTTAGGATATTTTAACAGATTTCAAGGAATTTTCAACCGATTTTAGTAATTTAATTGATTCGAAAGGATTTTTTAAGGAATTTTGGAAGATTAGGAATATTTTAGGGTATTTCAAAAGAATTCAAGGTATTTCCAAGAGATTTAAACAATTTGAAGGGATTTCAAAAATATGTAAAGAATTTGGAAACTTTTAGAGGTTTCTTGAAGATTGCAAGGATTTTTCATTTTATTTCAGTACTTTAATTGATTTCAGAGGATTTGCAATATTCTAGAGTAATTTAAAAGATTCCAAGGAATTTTTTTTTTATTTTGATAATTTGAAGGAATTTTAAAAGACTGGGAATATTTTAGGGCATTTGAAAAGAATCCAAAGCATTTGAAAGAGATGTCAATAATTTCAATGAATGCCAACAGATTTTAAAGGGTTTGAAATATTTTAGGATATTTTAACAGATTTCAAGGAATTTTTAACCGATTTTAGTAATTTAATTGATTCAAAAGGATTTTTTAAGGAATTTTTCAAGATTGGGAATATTTTAGGGTATTTCAAAAGAATCCAAGGTATTTCCAAGAGATTTCAACAATTTGAAGGAATTTCAAAAATATGTAAAGAATTTGGAAACTTTTAGAGGTTTCTTAAAGATTCCAAGGATTTTTCATTTAATTTCAGTACTTTAATTGATTTCAGAGGATTTGCAATATTCTGGAGTAATTTAAAAGATTCCAAGGAATTTTTTGTTTATTTTGATAATTTGAAGGAATTTGAAAAAAAAGACTGGGAATATTTTAGGGCATTTGAAAAGAATCCAAAGGATTTGAAAGAGATGTCAATAATTTCAATGAATGCCAACAGATTTTAAAGGGGTTGAAATATTTTAGGATACTTTAACAGACTCCAAAGCATTTCCAAGAGATTTCAATAATTTTGAGGAATTAAAAAAAATGGTAAAGGATTTGAGAACTTTAAGAGTATTTTAAAAGATGTCAAGACATTTTCGTAAGCTTTAAAAAGTTTCAAGTGATTTTTAAAGATTTAAAGGATTTCAATAATTTGAAAGAGTTTTAAAGGATTGGAAATAATTTATGGTGCTTTTAAAAATTGCAAGGGATTTTGAAGAGTTAAAAAAATTTCAAGGAGTTCTAAAATATTGTGAAGGACTTTAAATATCTTAGGGGATTTTGAAAGATCCTATGAATTTTTGAATTGATTTCAGTAATTTAATGTTACTCATAGAATTTGAATTATTTTATGGTATTTTAGAAGATCTAAAGCATTTTCAAGAGCTTTAAAATGTTTCAATTGATTTCCAAAGGTTTGAAAGGATTTGATAACTTTAACAGTATTTCAAAAGATTTTAAGGAATGTACAATTGGTTTCAGAGGATTTGAAATATTTTAGAGTATTTAAAAAGATTCTAAAGCATTTTCAAGAGATTTGACAAAATTTGCATGGGGTATTGTATCGAAGAGTTTTCTAAAATTTCGAAAATATAGATCGATTTAATAGGACCTATGCCAGGTTTTAGGGTATATCAAAAGATTTCAAGCAATTTTGAATTTATTTCGGTAACCTAATAGGATTTGAAATGATTTAAAATATTATAAACTATTTTTAAAGACTTTAATGCACTTTCAAGATATTATTAATTTTTTATGGAATTTTAAAGGCTTTGAATGACTTTAAGAGGAATGAACAAATTTTTCTGAGAGTTTAAAGAATTTCTTTACCACTTTGGAATATATGAAACTATTTCATAGGACTTGCGAGGTTTCAATATATTTTAGAACATTTAAATGAATTTTATGCGATTTCCGAAGATTTCAATGATTTTAATGGATTTTAAAAGCTCCCAAGGTATTTTCAAAAATTTTCCAGGATTCAAGAAAATATTTTAAAATGTCATATAATTTCACGGGATTTTATAATATTTCACTGTACTTTAAGAAATTCATTAACAAGAAGTGAGGGGTTTTTTAGGTTTTCACAGATTTGTAGAGATTTTCAAATATGTTTTGCAATTAATTTGAATTCACCCTGAATTGTTACACATTCATTCAGAATTATTTTATTATGTCTTTGGAATTTTGTTGATTTACCTGAATTCTTTTGAATTAAATCAATAATTCTATCTGTTCAATGGATATTTTTTTCAGTTTGTGTTTAATTCGTCTTGAAGTGTTTTAACCTCATTTTGAATTCTTCAACATTCAATAAAATTCTTTTGAATTCCCTTGTATTTTTCCAAAATCATTTTAAAATTACTAAAATCAATTATATTTTTTGGAGTTTTAAATTTTTTCCAATTTATTTCCATGTTTTAAATTTTAACTTTAATTCTTTGAAGTTTTATGAATTGAATTTTTCGAAATGCTTTAAAATCCAAAAGAACATCAGTCACACTATTGATGCACATATTTACTTTAAGTCACTTTTTGGATTAGAAATGAGTCTTGCTGCAAAAAACGTCGAATTAAAAATTATTGCTGCGCACTCCCGAGATATTCTCTGGACATCTGCTTTTAGACAACTTCGCATTCAAAATACAATACTTTCGAATAATTTTCAATCCGACGTTTTTCGTAGGGCAGTTTCTCTGTTTTTTTTTTCGGTTTGAATAGGTCACTATTCTTAAATAAATTAGGCTGTAGCCGCCCTTAGAATAATAAACTACAAATTCAGGCCTCGGGCTCAAAACACACTATTGACACTATTTGACACTTTTTTCAAGCGATGACGCTGTTTTGCTACTATTTTGAAAAAAAGACACTAAAGACACTATTTTCCAATTAAAAACACGAATTTATCAAACACTATAGATTTTTTGAAGAATAAAAAATTGACAGATTTTCGCAGAAGGAAAAAAAAATATATTGTTTGAAAAGTTTTTGTTTAATTTAGTTTTTAATAAGAAAGATACTGTAACGCTTATAAAGGCCTGGAAAGTTCTATCGACAGGATAATTTTCTTCTTATAATAAAAGAATTTAATCATCTTGACGTAAACAACAGATACGATAAAAATGTTTACACAAAAATGTTCATGTATAAAAAAGTTATACTAAAATACATTTTACTTTTTCGTAATAACGTGCATCATTTATGATAAAAATTAAAAAATTAATTTTTCATGAAAAAAATTCACCACATCTCTCAATGCATAATAAAATATTAGTGGCGAATGGATTACTATAGAGTATAAACAGCAATAATTGCGGAACAAATAGACAATTAAAAAATTTGTTATCATATTTCTTGAAAACTGAAAGATTAGTAATTACTGCCACTATTCTATGTATCATTCATTTTTTTAAACTTTGTAAAGCTTATATAATAATGAAAATTAATATTATTCGCAGTATTTATCAATTTGAAATTTATATGCTCATATACATGTTAAAACGAATAATTCACAATTTATTTTATAAATAACATTTCTTTTAATTTATAAAATAAAAAATGTATTACGCCAATATAATTTATAAATAAGTTAAGTGTAAACAAATTTAAGAGCCGATTATAATAAATTGAATTATAATTATATTCACAATTTTTTGAAGATGATAACGGTGACAGAATTTACCTACAAATAAATTATGAGGAATCCATTACTCCTTTAGCTTCAACATCATCCTGTAGAGCCTTCTAATTATTTTTTACGAATATTTTGTAACATTAATTAAATATAAATAACATAGAAAAAATAAGTATTTGGTTTATTCTTTTTCATAACAAAAATTAGTAGGCGCGCGCCTTGGCGCGCGCACGACTACTAGTAATATTATAATAGCAAACACAGTAAAATATGGAGAATACAATACTAAGTATACTTTTATAATTAAAATTTTGTATGACTTTCATGATTTATTTAATGGTGTGGCAAAAAAGAGGTATGCATGGTAAAAACAAATTATGTTAAGCCTGCCTTGATTATTTGTAACGTACGTAGAGTCCTTAAATGCCCAAGAATTTATGTTGAGCAAATGCTCTCGAGAATAGGCTTATTAACCACTTATTGTTTAAACAAATATATATCATAATTAATACATGTATTTTGTCAAAAACATTCTAGAGTGAACAAAACATATACCTTTTTTAAATTACAGAGTTGCTACAGGTCAGGTAACCTGACTAACTCGACTAACCTAACGAGTTAGGGAATTTTCGACAAATTGCAGTTGAAATTAATTTTATCATCATGGTTAAAAATCGCAACTATTTGGTTAAAAATTAATCTGTTTTGCTTGAGGATTCAAACTATTTTGTAGAAAATTTTTCTTTTCTGGTTGAATTCAACTATTTTTGGTATACAATTAAAATCCTTTTTGGTCAAAATATAAAGCATCACGTTTTTCGTTGAGAATTCATCTTTTTTGGTAGAAAATTCAATTACATAGTTGGAAGTGGAACTACTTTGTTAAAAATTCTTTTCTTTGGTTGATGATTCATCATGTTAGTTGAAAAAACTTTCTTTTGTTAAAAATTTAATTATTTTGTTGAAAATTATTTTGTACATGTATGGTTCATAATTTATCATCTGATGTTAAAAATTCAAATATTCGGTTTAAAATTCCTGTATTTTATTGAAAATTCGAAGTTTGTAGGAAAATATTTAATCTTTTTGGTGACTAATTCATCTTTTTGGTTGGAAATTCATTTGAAAATTAAAATATTTGGTTGAAAATGAGATGTTTCTTATTTAGAATCAATTTTTTTTAACCGGAAATTGTAACTTCCATTTTTTGTCGAAAATTTATCTTTTTTGATAGCATCTAATTCTTCTTGGTTGAAAATTACACTATTTCACTGAAAATGTATCGGTTTTCGGTGAAAATGGAACTATTAGTTGTAAATCCGTATTTTTTTGGTAAAACAGTACTCTCATTAGTTGAAATTTCACCTTCTTGGTTAAAAATGAATTTCTTTTGTTGGAAATTCTTTTTGTTTTCAGTTCAAAATTTTGTTTACTAACTGAAAATTATTCTACTTTATTTTTGGTAGAAAATTCATATTTTTAGTTTAAAATTCATGTATTTGGTTAAAAATTAAATTTTCATAGTTGAAGATTCATCATTTTAGTTGAAAATTCACTTTAACTATTGAATTTTGTGTGGAAAATTTACCTTTTTTGATAAAAATGTAATCTTTTCCATTAAAAAATTATCGGTTTAGTAAAAAATTTAACTGTTATATTTTTTGTTAAGAATTCATTTTTCTCATTGAAAAAAGAGTATTTGAAAATTAGTTTTTTTTTGTTGATAGAAATTTCATCTTTTGGAAAGAAAAACCCACAATTTGGTCAAAAATTTCATATTTTTGGTTCAAAATTCATCATTTTCATTAAAAAATAATTTCTTTGGTTGAAAATTCGTTTCTTTTCAGTTGAAAATTATTTTTTCAACTGAAGATATAACTATTCCATTTGAGCTTGAAAATTTATATCTTCAGTTGAAAATTAATTAATTTGGCTGAAAACTCGTTTTTTTAAATTCCCTTTTCGTTTGTAAATTCATCTTTTTACAGGCTACTGCAATTCTCACGGCCCTCTTTTAATTTTGTAGATATTTATGTCCGTGATCCAAGATAAATAGTTAACTACATCATGAAAAATGACAAATTGTAAATTTCAATTTGTGCTTATAACAGAATACAATAAAGAAAATCATGGAATTTAATTCTTCAAAAAAGTACATCCATTTTGTGAAAGAACTTTCTTTTAATTCATGCATTTTAACTATACGTATTGGCAGTTCGATATATTTCTTCATTATAATGATTGATTAACACTTAAAGGACACACCTCCAAATACACCTCCAGATATTTTTGGCTGGAAAAAATCATGAGTGATGTTGAAACAATATAAAATAGAAAAAAATATCTCCAAAACCTCAATGATAATTCAATTATCCGATGAAAATACTTGAAAAAGAAAGGAGACAATCGGAAAAAATCGGAAAGCCCATGGGGTCTCAGTGGCCCCAAGTGTCCTTTAGGGATAAATAGTTTCAAATTCACAATTTCTATTAAATATAAAACTATGTATCTTCAAGAATTAAAAGAGGTATTAACGACATTCTTATTATCTACATTTAAGTATCTAAGTTTGAGAAACGCTGTGCTACATCATGACGCGAAATGATTTCAATCGTACTTAGGAAAGCGTCTCTGCGTTGTCATGGTAACCAATATGGCTGTCGCTGTACGAGACGCGGCTTGAACGTATTTCGTACCCCCAAGTGGCGGGACCATAGCTTTTTGGATCATGATTCGCGTATGTTGATAACTGACACAAATTTTGGACTAAATCGTCTAAACATTCAAAAAAATCAATATAAACAATAACATTTGCACATTTATTGCAAATCAAAAAATAAGTATCTGCACACACGTAACGTGTCATTATTTTTGGAGCATTTTTAGCAATTTCTAGCGGAGAAAAAAAGAAGCTTTCAACGTCGGTAAAGTAGAGATCACATGACCAAGCTAGGTTATGAAATTTTACACATTATTTTTTACATGGATAATTTTTTTCAAAATTATTACTGAAACTAATTATACAAACGTAATTTATTGTCTCATTTCCTACATTCCAAATTTTGAGAGCGATATATCATTGCGTTTGGACATGGTGAACACCAAAAAAAATTTCATAACCAAGGACTGGTTTTGTCACGTGATCACCGAAGAGCATGCCCTTAAACGCTGAATACTTCACGCGTATAAAATGGAATCTCTCAATATTATTCAATGAAATAATTTTAAATGAAATGACATATAAATTCACGTTTTCATTTTCCATGCTCTAAATGGAAGAATGAACCAGTACATTTTTAAATTTTGAGAATTATATAATTTTGAAGCAATTTTAGGTTAGAAACGTTAGAACTTAAACATTTTTCAATTGATCGTTTGAAATCAAACACTTTTCAAATTAGAGGTTATTTTTTTATGTAAAGTCGTTTGCAATTAATAATTATTCAGTTGTTATTTATAAATTTAAATTAAACAATTTCACTATCAATTTCAAAATCTAACAAAACGAAACAATTAAAATTCTTACCTGAAAAGGTTAAACTTTGCACTCTAAAATTTTAACAATTCAAGGCTTTCTATTTGAAACAATTTTTTTCCAAATTGTTTAGTCTTTAATACTTGATTTATAACTGCTTATTTTAAATAAACGGCCAAATACTGCTAAATATTTAAAAAATGCTTTTTTTAAATTAAAAAATTGTAATTCGCAATGGATTAAAAATGGAATCTTTAAAACTGAAACAATATTTGAATGTGTATAATTTGAAATTGAATAAAAGAGTTTAATAATGAGTTTATTAATTTTAAATTATTTTAATATTGAAAATAGTTTATAAAGTTTCAATCGGACGTTTACATTTGGTCAACTACTAAATTCACGGTCGTTTTCCGGTTTTAGAAAAATCCTGCTCATTTCCCGGTCCAGCGGCTACCACTTTTTAAAAATAATTAGTTTCAGGGTCAAAATTCCAAAAGGTCGAAAAAATGAATTTTTCCAAAAATTGTCTTCATGATTTTGTGAACATCAAAGCAGATCAAAGTATATATTTGTTCTGACAAATTTTCAGTTAGAGGTTTTTTTCCAAACTTTACTTTTTATTCATGTTAGTATTTATTTTAATAATTGTTATACTATTTTAATCAACGCATATATAGTGGATTTTTTATCCATACATTTTTTTTTATTTTCTTATAATTTTTGTATGTTTTGTTTTGTGTGATCCTTAATTTGAAAAGCAAATATTTCATATTGAACATTTTTTTCAAAAATTCAAAAATTAATCATTTAATTTTCATAATGAAACAATTTGCATTTTTTTTAAATAGGGTAAAAGATACAACATTTTTGCATCAAATATTTAATACTAGGTTGAAATATTTTAGACCACTCTTTCAGTAATATTGGGGAAAAAGTGTAAATAATAACATTTTCTTGGGTTTATATACCGTCGAATATAATCGATTTTTTTACAAAACTGTGCTGACTTTTTCTTAATTTCTGCCAAGATCTGAACTTTGAACAAATAAGTCGTAACAATTTCAAATTGTAAAATCTTTTACAAAAGTGTTTTTCAACATTTGTAACCTATTTCTTCTAAGTTCAGACTTTTCATTTCAAGGCATTTTCTTTACTAGAACAGTGCAGTGTTATCCGATGATAAGCGATTTCGCCTGCTCTACTGCCTGTCAAAATTTCACATTGCAAAAAGTTGGGAGAAAATTCTAATAGTTCACAAAATTTTTTTGACAAATACAATTTATATACATTCTTGTGCATTTTATGATGATTATTTATTTTAGTTACAAGAATTGTTTCTAATACCTATTTTGAATTGCGCGCCAACTGCAGCCAACCAGCGCGCGGTCCCGAACATTGGCATCACTGCGGACACTGCACACACACACGCGCACTTACTTTCTCTCTCTCTCTCTTATTGTGAATCATAATTAAAATATTGTATTTTCTTTTTCGTATAATTAAATAAAAGTAATCTGACTAACGTAAATTAATTTTCGTATAAAATTCTATTATGTCAAGATAAAAATTGGGCTTAAGGCGATCTGAAGGTACCACATCATACCTGGCGCCTTAGCGACCCTTGGCTATTGTTCTGCGCTGGACTCGATCACGAAGCTGGACGGGGCGCTGTGGCTCTTAACCACCATGGAGGTCGAGCTGAAGGCGCGTTTTTTTTACGTGGTTATCCCCAGTAGGCCTAATCCTCCACTTGTTAAGGGGTTACACCAGTGTAAAAGCATGCATTTTTGGACATTTTTTTGGGGTTGAAGGAAAGGTAGTATGAAAAAGCGCTTTGAGGATATATTTAAGCATGTATTGAACTTTACAGGGAAATTTTTTCATTAAAAAATATTTCAAAATGGCGGCACTGGAGCCATTCTCCTGCAGATTTTTTTTTGCGGCACGCAGTAGGACGACCGCAAATTTGATGCTGGAACCAAA
Organism: Andricus curvator; assembly: GCA_932195095.1. Taxonomy (NCBI): domain Eukaryota; kingdom Metazoa; phylum Arthropoda; class Insecta; order Hymenoptera; family Cynipidae; genus Andricus; species Andricus curvator. The sequence goes on along the minus strand of CAKNYM010042149.1, from coordinate 39,333 downwards.
ACAAATTTTTTTTCTTAATCTGCATAAGAATAGCTACAGAATGACGTACGGGATTTGAAAAATATATTTTTTTGTAAAATTGACAAGTGTTTGAAGCAAAAATGTCATTTTTGGACGAAAAAAAGTCAAGTTATTTGTTTATAAAAATTGTTTAAATTAACTTATCGAAAAATCCGTACGTCATTCTCTTCAAAATGTTGTTTAAAATATGTGGTTCAAATTTGAAAAGAAAATATTGAAAATTGTTCGAGCTATGCTGCGTGCCGTTTTGAAAAAACGTGTTTTGAGAAAAACTCGTTTAAAGTTTTGAGTTGAATTTTAGACATCCACGAGCAACCAGATGTACTTTCCGAACGAGCACTGACGCTACACTAACCTACTTTTGTTCGAAAATTTTGTTTGAATTGTACACGAATCCTCTCTAGGGACATCTGTGAGTGTATCACAGAAGTTGAAAAGAGGGAACAGGGTACCTTCCGAGCAGATGTGTTCATACCGCCTGTAGCCGTATGAGAGACGCCCGACACGCCTCAGCAAAAACGTGACATTAAACAGAAAAAAAATTTTCACGTATTAAACCTTTTGCCCCATATTCTACAAGGTTTAAACTAAATTTTAAGCGAAAAAAAAATCGATTTTCTAAAAAATTTACACTGGTGTAACCCCTTAATGAAGCATGCATTCCTTTTTTTTTTGTTTTTTTTTAATAAAGAAATTAATAACCATTTTACATGTTAGATTACAACACATTAACGATTCAATTTAAATCTAAATGTATCACTGAAGCGTAATATAGAAGCCGCCGGTTGAGAACCACAGCGCTCCGTCGAGCATCGAGCTCGATCGTCTGGGTGATCCAGAGCAAGACAATAGCAAAGGGTCTTTGAAACGCCAGGTATGATGTGGTACCTTCAGATCGTCTTGAGCCAAAAATTGTTTTATTATTCCCACGGGCGTATATATATATAAGTTTTTAAATAGATTTCTGCATGCTGACCCTAAATCCGGCCTATAAATTAATGTAGAACTTCAGGATTCTGAAAAAAAACGATTGTATCTGCTATTTTAATCCTTCAAGGAAGGCATTATTTCTATTAAAGAAAATGTCATCATTCGCAATGTCCAAAGGTTTCTGGAATTCTTGATTTCAAATTCAAAGTAAAAATGTCAAATTTCCAGATAGAAAATATAATATGGCGGATCATAATTATAAAAATTAGTCAGATTTCACTTAAAAAAAAAAAAAAATTCTAGAAATTGATATACAGGGGTTTCGCGGGTATTATGGGTATTTATTCTGAAAATTGTTGCATCAAAAAATCATTCAACTTAAAAAAAAAAAAGATAGTCTAAAGTAATTAGTTATTTCTGTTTGTTAGTCTTAATACAAAGATAGAGTTCTTTGTTGCGGTCGCTCACTCAGGGTCGATAATGCTTTTCTCTGATAGTTCGGTTGATTGCTTATCAGATAAAACGGACAGCCAAACTTCATGCGATCTTTTCAGCGGTAATCCATGAAAGGAAAAAGGAATTTACTTCCTCTGTGATATGTACGGATTCTATGGGTGTTCTTGAATGTATTAGGAGTAGGTTCGATTATCCTGGAGGTTCTTCTCTGGCTAGGAAGATGAGAGACTTTTTTTCCTACGCAAATAGAGCAAGTATGACATTTTCTCTAATGTGTATGCCTGGCCAGGCGGGAATTTTCGGGAATAAGATGGCGGATGAATGCGCTAGGTAGGCTAGGGTGTTCAACTTTAGGGTACAGATTGGTCTTCAACGAAGCGATCAGGAGCGTGAGATCAAGAGGGACTATGAGGCCTGGTGCTGCCGTCTCTGGCTATATTAGGAGGAGAAGGGTACAAGAAGAATTTACTTTGATCGGGTCGGATGTAAGAACCGATCACATCTGTACGGGAACCCATTTTTAGAGCATGGGTTTCAGACGATTGACATTAACAAGTTCTATCGGGCATGTTAACCGTACCCAGAGGCAGACCGAAGAAGCAGTCGTGGGAAAGTGTGAATCAGACACTGCGGCTACAAGGTATAAAGAGCCACAGAAACACAAGAGCTTGCATGAATGATGTCTGGATGTAAAGGAAGCAAAAGTATGCCAGGAGTGATAAGACGAAATAAAAACGGTAAAACCATATTCGATTATGCAAATAATAAATTTCTGAGAATACTAGCGCCAGAAAACCCCACTCTCTATCCATATATGCAAAACTGCCAACCCAGTATTGTAGATATTGGAATCTTTAAAAATATGAATGTACACATTGAAAGAGAAACACTCGACGAACTTAACTCAGACCATCTTCAATTTTATGAACCATTAACAACACATTAATCAGACGCTTGAAACGAACGATCCTGGATACTAATGGGCCATGGTGGAGAACTTTGTTTAGTGGATGTGATTGGAGTAAACAGTGTGGATCTTACTATGGAATTATCAGTCAGTTTGTTTATTTTTGCGTGAACTGTGACGCATGATGACATTGAGAAGCTCTCCGCCTGGGGTAACTGCTAGAGAGATTGATCAGCGACCCATGTCCGAGGGGTATTGCGGAACGAACGTACTGTTTGAAGAAGCAAAATTGAAATTCTAGATTGATTTAAAATTTATCCCTTCTCCCTGCCAAAGGTGTTCTCGCGTTGGCGTCGCGGTAGGACTTGAGCTTTCCTCTCATGAATTTGACGGCTATGTTGGCTGTAGCATTGCTACTGATAGAGTTACCCATTCCAGACAGGCAGAGAACAAAGAGGAAAGTGACTAAGAAGAACACAAAAACCTCTCAATTATCATGGAGTCTTTTAAACATTTTGAAAAGCTTATCGCTTCCCGAGGATCGTCGGGGTGCCTCTGGAGCCGCTGCTGGGGATCACAGCATGCGTTCGCAATTTTCAGCCAACCAGCTCAACAGAAATACCGTGGAAGAGTATCAAGTGGGATATAACAATGAAAGAGAAATTGGTGCATCTCTATTATGAAAGTGTGAAGTATGAAACCAAAAGCGAAAAGGAATACAAATTAAAGACATCAGTACATCAGAAATAATCTACTTATCTCAGAAGACCAAGCGGTGGAGATTAAACGACAGGTTGTTTTGGCATGGGAAAACGTCGATAATGAACATCAGTTAGAGAAAGCCACATCACACGATAAAGCAACGGCAATTGATGTTCTTGCGCAACCTGATGATGCTCCAGTACAATCATGTCCTCCAGAGGCAGATGGCCTGATACAACAGAGGCAGAAGCAGAGGTTCAGCAACCAAAAAGGGTCAAATGTGATGAGACAACATCATCGACTCTTCTTACTTAAGTACCCAGAGCTAGCCACAAGTAAAATAGAGCAGAATCTAGCAGACCAAAAACGTTCAATATCTGTAAACAGCTGGCTTTCAGCCGTTGAAATAGCTGCCATCAAAATGGAAGCTGAACCGCAGCTGCCTATTGATAAAATCCCTCTGGAAGATGTGGATAACGAAGATCTGATTGAAGCTAAAGGCATAGGTGCTAGGGATAATGAACATCAAGTTGATGTAAAGAGCGAAATCCCAGAAAAACTACAGCACCTTGAAAGTAATTTTGGTCGTACTTTACTACAGTTCAGACATGTGGAACCAAAACACAGGCAATCTCTCTGCCCAAGATGTACACCACAAAGGATCTGCGTGCACTAATAGAACACCTGAACAGCAAGGTTTTGCCTACGCATTTGAACGCAACACTAACTGCGTTAGATATGCAAACTCATGTGCACTGTGCAACTGTGGAAGCCGTTAGAACGTTAGAGCGCAGAACTAGGACTAAAAAGGAGCCTTTTTCCCATGAAGGGAACGGGATCCACCGTGGAAAATATGGTTGGATATGAATGTCAGCAAAGTAAGGTACACATTTGGTCGATTGACTCGACATAAAAAAGGGAATAAGAACACAAAGCCGATACAACATGTTACTAAATCCATCCACTCTTGGTACATCGAGACATTGACACCAGCAATATTGGATGAGATTATAGACTCTCAAAGTTAGAGACTTGACTTTCTTACTGCTAGACTGCGTCGGTACAAGAAAAGTAGTGCCAGAAGACAGCAAAATGGAACCTTTCTGGCAGAAGAAAGAAGGTTCTACCGCGAACTGAGTGTAATGCAAAATAACAAGCAAGACACCGAAGTTCCTCAATTGGAGGACATGATTAACTACTGGTCGGGTGTTTGAGGAAGAACGAACAGAAGCAATTTAGATGCTGCATGGTTCCAACTAGAGAGAGCAAGAGCAAGCAATAACCCTGAAATGGAGATGACTAACATCGCAGATTCAGATGTTTCAGCGGTTTTGCAAAGGGAAAGTAATTGATAAGCTACAGGTCCATAATACGAACCACCACAATTATATATACCTGAAAAATAGGAGATTGGTTATTATAAAAATTTATCCTAAAATGAGTAATCTGTCACAGGAAGAGATCGAGGTAAAGTTTCCTCAGGTATGTGTCGTTTTCTTATTTGGTAAACAGTCAGAGAGTTCTTATGATTTCTTGTTAATTTTTTCATTCCCTGTTAAATAATGTTTTCTAACTAAATAAAAAAAGAAAGTACATATCGCCAACTTGCCTCGTGCTTTCATTATTTAAAGAGTTTCTCGTTAAGAATCAAGTATAATAGAAAAACGGGTACAATAGATTTTTTTTTTTTAGAAGTTAAATGTTAAAATCGAGTTAAAGCTATAAGGCCTGTCATAATCGGGGAAACCATTAATCGTCGGCTATATTCTACACGTAGCGCAATTTCCTCTGGTGTAAAATTCATTTCGCTAGTTCGGTGCGGAGAGTAATTTTCGGTATTTAAGCGATGGAAAATCAAATACAGTTCGCTATACAGCCTGATTTCTGTCGAACTCGATTATTACACAGGCCGACAAAATTTAAAGCCAAAGACCGGACTAGGTGACCCCGAAGGATTTTGGTATCCTAAAACCGAATCCGTTATCCAAATTTTTCCTATACGTCAGGTTTTTGAGATATATCACGATCAGCAATTCCCCCCCTCCCCCTAAAAACTGCTAACGCCATCGTTTAGTACTCCTTTTTATCTTCCATTTTCATTTTTGATCATCCCGAACCGATTTTTTTTCGCCGAGATATCACACACTAACCATTCAGTTTCTCTTCACCTTGCATTCTCCACAATGCATTGTGGAACTGAAATAGTTAATGTGTGATATCTCGGAGAAAAAAAATTGGTTCGGGATGATCAAAAATGGAAATGGAAGATAAAAAGGAGTACTAAACGATAACGTTGCAGTTTTTAGAAAAAAAATTGTCGATCGTGTTATATTGCCTCAAATATGGCTAAAAATAGCCATTTTTGCACTTTTAGGTTAGGATATCGTGAAAACCTGACGTACAGGAGCAATTTTGAGTTCGGATTCGGATTCAGCGCATCAAAATCCTTCGGAAATGTTTGGTCTGCTTTCTGGCTTTTGACTTTTGTCAAATTTTGTCGGCCTGTGAATTATCGAGAATTGCTCTACAGATTTCGAATGATTTCGAGTGCCCCTTTGGCTTGAGAAACTAAAACTTCGTGTTTTAGGTTCTCAATTCATTTAAGATTCAACTAGTGTAGCGTTATTTAAATGATTTTTGGTGTGTTGCTAGACTCCGTTACATCTATATATATATATATATATATATATATATATATATATACATATATATGATGTTTATGTGTTAATCGCGAATTTAAGGTTAGTATGACACGTGACTCGACGATTTCGAAATGTAATTTTAAATAAATTTGGAGTCAGTCACGGGATAAAGTGGAAAGATTAGGGACTCGTTTAGTTCATAGGCTGATCTTTGATTTAATTTCACGTTTTACTTATCACTCTTTAACCTTTAATTGCGATCTTTACTTTCTGGTTGAATAAACTGTTTCATTTTGCTTTATAATTAGCCTGTGGTTTTTCCATTAATAAGACCCACCACCGTTTGAAACAATTAGTGCCTAGTGTCATAGCTCAAAATAAATAACTTTAACAATTATGAATAGAATTGTTTAATAGTTATATTGTTATTCCTTCCTTCAAAATCTGCCGTTGGATTTTGACAGACCTTCGTAAGTTACGGTATAACGGCTGGCGCCTGGCTTCGTTTGAACTGCACTCTTGTGTATTGTGCAGCTGTGGCAGCCGTTAGAACGTTGGGCCGTAGAACTAGGCCTGAAAATGCAGTCTTTGACCAAGGAAGGTAACAAGCGCCACCATGGAAAATCAGGTTGGATATGGATGTCAGCAAAGTGAGGAGCAAATTGAGTTGATTGACTCAATATAAGAAAATAAATAGAACCAGAAAGCTGATGACCCTGCTACTAAAATCATCCACCCTCGAACATTTAAGGTGGATAAAAGAAGGTTCTATCGTGAACGGAGTGTAAAGCAAAATAACCAGCAAGACATAAAAGTTTCTCAATTAGAAGACATGTCTGACTAGAGGGCTGGTGTTTCGGGAAAAACAAACAGACGCAACTTAGGCGCTGCGTGGTTCCAACTAGAGAAAGAAAGACCAAGCAATAATCCTGTAATGTAGCCTACTACCATCATAGACTCAGACGTTACAGCGGTTTTGAAAAGGGCAAGTAACTTGAGAGCCCCAGGTACGGACATGGTGCACAATTACTGGTAGAAGTATTTGACGAGTGTGCATTCTGCATTGACAAGGTATTTTCAAAAGATCAGCGAACATCCACATATGACACTAAGCTTTATGCTAAAAAGGTACCATGTACATGTGCCTAAACTACCAGACGCTACAAATCCGTCTCAATTTCTACCGATAGCCGGTCTTCCAACAATTTATAAATGCCTTACAGCAATCATTGCAGATAAGGTACATTCTTACTGCGACGAGAATGACATCCTAACAGAAGAACAAAAAGGATGTTGTAAAAACTCCGGGGGCAGTAAAGATCTAGTCACCATAGACGCTGTTGCCATGACGCAAGCACGTATACATCAAGTAAACTTGGACATGGCATACATTGACTTCAAGCAAGAGTTTCCTTCCGCAACACATCAACTGAGCCATCTTCTATACATGGATAACCTTAAGATATACGCTAGTTCAAACCAGAAACTGCAGGAAGTGATCGATGTCACAAAGCAGTTTGCCAAGCATATTTACATGGAGTTCTGACTAGATCAATGCAGAACAGTGCATTTAATCAGAAGAGAATTAGGGACCACAGGGCTAAAGAACGAGAAGGAGGATGACATCGGGGCATTGGCTGAATCGAGGCAATGGTCATATGAATATAAGAGTATTCTTGAGTCTAAGGGTATGCAGGGCTCATCAAATGGTCGAACGCCGTCCTTGACAGTTCAGACAGAACAAACCGCATTAAATGACGAAGCACTGAATGCACAACCGTCATTCGGCGGTTGAAAGGTAAGTCTTACCATGACATAGAGGGGGCAAGGGCGATGTAGATGTCAAGCAATTGTAGTGATGCATGTAGAGACGAGCATTCTCGCTGCTCGTTCATGATTGATCGTTCCTTCTTTTGTTATTTCCCGATCACACTTGGTTCGAAAGTTGAAATTTCTCGCGAGAATACAAATTTCCTGTCAATGTAACACCTAGAAGTAATAAATTAACCATTGAAAATGCGGAAATAAAAATTCTGGCAATTCTACATCTTTTTGATTAAGTTTTATTCAATCGGAAGTGCGTAATTAAAAAATTACTGTCATGTGCGCGATAATTTTCGAAACGAGAAGTTCGCGCAGATAGACCGAGCAGATTGATCGGATCGGCTGTTTATCGTATCAATTGCTTGATATGCATCGCCAAGCAACTGTGTGAGTCACAAGTTATGCAGTTGCGAGACTATTTTAACAGCCACCGAGATGTTTAGCTTTACAACACCATCTCTGAAACGGATCTCGATTACACGCCCTTGAAATTGTCCTCGGATGAGGCCTTAAGTATCAAGGCAGAAGCCATAAAGTAATTAGAACCGTAATGGAGACAAAAGGCCATACATGGCGAGCACCCCGAAACGTCAGTTAACATGAGGTGGATAGTGAGTAGAGTGGTCCAAAATAAGCGACTGTTTGATTTGTCACGGGTGAGTGGAAATACGTATAGCCTAGCCAAAATAAAAATATGCATATTTTTTTGTGTTTCTGTAGAACAGGGCTCACCAGAATGGAGCCATTGACTGCCTTAGCTGCGAGTAGCAGCCAAAAGAGGAGGTCAAATAGCCCCCAATAAATGTTCCACGAACTTGTTCTTCAACTGGTCCCTAGTCCTTCGCGTTATATTAAAATTTGAAATAAAATGTATTGTAAATTCGAGTAGAAAAAATTCAGACCCTTCGGTGTGATCGATGACCCGTAACGACAATCCTTTGCAGGATTCCTAGAAACCAAAGCAAAAATTACATAAAAACTTTCTGTCGCAATAGCACTTGTCGTGGCAGCCAACACCTGCTCAAAGTGGTGAGCCCTGCTGTAGTCATTTTTCAGCCCTCGAGAATGTTTCAAAAAATCTTTTAAAAGTAATGTTAAAGTGACAAAACTGTGAGTCCACTCTAAGGATTCACCTGCGAGGCCTCTGGAGGCCATTCGGCTCTTCGTTTCTGTTTCTATTGTGCTTTTAAACCTGCAGATCTACACCCTAAAACTTTATTACTTGATACTTGAGGTCTTACTGTTGTGCCGCTCCCGTTAGGGTCAGTTTGTATTTCGAGTAACCAACAGAATTCGACTCAGCGCGGTTTATTGCACTCGCCATAAAGGCTTCATCTGTTAACGTAGGGGCGAATTTAAAGTAAAATTATTAGTTTTTCCCCATTTGTCTAAACCTTTGGTTTGTTGTAGGTCTTCGACCACTCAAGTTTTTCTTTTCCAAATTTATTCTGAGAAGTTTAAAATATACTCTGTAAAAATTTTACTTCACACAAATTTAACCAAAGCGTGCGCTAAATCTGCAAATATTGCAATTTCGGTAGAGTTCTCCTTGTTGTAAAATTGTTATACCGGGTGTCCAAAAAGTCCCGTGACGGCTAAATATTTCCTCAGGTAAGATATTTTTCAGGGCGGTCAAGATCATTCTTGAAGGAACTTTCAACAAGGAATTCAATGGTGACCTTTATTTTGATCTTGACCATAACCTTCACGGTCATTTCAAGGTCAAATTGATTTTTTTAAATGGGAACCTCTATTTTTGACCCCGGGAACTGAGAGAG
>CAKNYM010042149.1:0-20073 GCA_932195095.1 Andricus curvator | reverse complement strand
ATATATATATCTATGTATATATATACATATATGCACATAGCAATACAAATGTGATTATTCCATTTATATTTACTTTAATAAGTTTCAATTAGTGAGATTATGTCATAGTCATATACACATCACTCCAACATCTGACTGAACAATCCAGTACGATAGGACACAGAAATAATCCTTATAGACCTTATATATTCATCGATAATGGCGAGTTTTATTTTATACCGACCGTTCGATTATAATTATAATTTTTTTATACTTATAATGGATCGATAATATAATTTATAAATATTATAGTAAGTAATTGTAATATGCTATTGTGATTTCAGCCACAGGCCATGTGTTGTACGCTAGATGGACTGAATATTTCGAACATCTAGAGTTAGTAGGGTACTGGCAGCAGCTCTAAAAGCGGTTTTAATAAACCCCTGTCACATTGTAGGAAACCTTCTAGATCATCAGGATGTAGGCCAGTGAAACCCTGTGGAGTGACAGATGGTAGCTCTAGAAAAGCATCCAGAGGCAACTGATGTCACATTCAACGCACTCGGCCGCTGCATAAAAACAACAGCCGTAAAAGATTAACTTCAAACTACATCCTGCACCTAATTTTGTGCCCACTACAACATTATCGGAAGATAGTTCAAACATCGTATTAATTCAATTCGTAACATCGTTAACTCATCAGGCACTTGACTTAGTCCGCGGCTGATTACGAAAAACCGATAAAACCCGGAGAAAAAGTTTAAGTGAAATAATAATATCACCTAAAGTACGTTAATTAAAAAGCTGTAAAAATTTGGAGAAGTTAACCACCTCTTAAAACATTTTCAAAAATGGACATACACAATTTGAAAACAAAAGAAATAAGAATTTTTTAAAGCACATTTTCTGGCCTCACAGATACTATGTGATAAAAAGTAGAGATGATTTACATTTTCTAATCAAGTTGTGTAGAAAAGGGCCTAATTACTCCGTTCCGCTCCTGAAAAGCAATAAGGAAGTTATGGCATCTGAAAACAATACAAAATCACTTTTTACGTATTAAAAATAAAAAGGAACAATAAATCATTCTGACAAAACCTCCTTTCATACGTGCCGTAAGTAATAATAATCATCTATTTATTAATTTTTATCGTGAAATATGAAAGTCCTTGTCACGTACGGTATCCGATACTAATAAAAATACGCCACACTTTCGTTTACGTTTTTTTCACTTTGGGGGATTCCATAAACGAGGCCTAATTTCGGCAACTTTTTACGACCCCACCACCTTCCGCCCATGTTGACAACCGTGGCTTTCTCGTCGAGCCCCCCCCCCCCCCCACCCAGTGCTACGTGTTTTTTTCTATTTCTTGTAGAACAGAAATAAAACAACAGACCGTTAGATTTTTTGATTTTTTCTTCTTTTAGAAATCATATGAATTAACAAATGGTGAGACTAGCCACTCGTGTAAATTATTGATGACCTGGAATATATCTTTAGGAATTCGCGCGCTATTTCGAGAAAGGAACAAACTACGTGTTTTATTTTGTTTAAACACCTCAGTGTAAAACTTCGTGGTTCGGACTCGGACCCCCCTCCCATGTAAATCAACGAGGTCTTTCGTCGACCCCATCCCCCTAAAGAAACCACGTGATTTATGGAAGCCCCCTTTGCAAGGAAATTTCTTAATCATTCTTCAAAAAGTTTGGACGAATGAGTAGTGTGGTTTTTTTCTAGATTTTGTGAGAAGAAAGAAGAAAAGTTGTATAATTATATTTTTTCTACGAATATATCAGTTAAATGGAAATATATCTCACGAATTTCGTAGTTTTTTAGTCAAACTTTCAAACTATCCATTATAAATTGAAATATAATTCATGATGTATTAAATGCACATCTCTAAACATGGCACCAAGTATGTGGAGACATCACAGAAAGGAGTTTTTCAAATATTTGGGAGCATTTTGCTGTGACATACGATAATGTGAATTGATTGTTTCTCACGGAGATATTAGATTGTGCTAAAATGAAGACGTTCACTAAGTTTTATAAAGAAAGACCAATTGGCTTACTGTTTACAGATTCGCGACAAGAGCTTTGAAATATAAAAACAGTAAATGCAGGATTTACAAAAAGCTATTTCTGAGGGAAAAAATTTAATCTGAAATTTTAACATATCTGCCAATGCCAATTAAAAACCATTCAAAAAATGCACTTTGAATTGCAAGTCGTCATTGTTTGAAACAATCCACTGCAACAGAGCGGTGTACTAGTTCTATTGCCGATTTCAATTTCGCGGTTGCAGTTAATGGATTTCAATTGAACCTTTTTTTGCAGGGACAGAAACGAAATTTTATTTCAAAATTGAAGTTGTTCATATGATTGGAGAAGGTATGTTAAGCTGGAAAAGAATAATGAGGTATAGAAATAAACAAGAAACCATAAAGCCCATTCTATATCCTAACATAATTTATGGCTCATTTCGGGCTCCCCGAACATGATCACTGAAACTTAAAAAAAACTCTTTGAACAATTTTTTTAAACTTTAATTATTATATTCAGAGAAACCTAAATGAGCCTTAAAATATTAAATAGGTCACATCTCTGTACCTCAATAGTGTTGTGCAAGCTTAACATACCTCATTAGAGACGAAAATATAACCTTTAAATCGACCCTCATCACTGAACTTCATCGGCAGTTATATTTGTACTATGTCTGCAGAAGTGAATTGTGCAACTCTTGGGACGCTTTGATCTTATTAAAAATTATTCAAAACTTACATTATGGCCTGCAAATAGGATACCACGTGGACCAAATCTTGAAAACAGGGTACCATTGGGACTGTATCTTCCAAATAGGGTACTTTAGGGAACTCAGTTTCCTTAAGCAAACCTTTCTTTAATTTTTTATTTTTTATAAAAAAAAAACTAGAATTTCTTAGTACGATCAATTGTTAATATAACTTTATAAAAAAAATTCCTTTATTTCTCTTAAATAATTGCATAGAATAGCATAATATTTTGTTAAATGAAGCGTGCTCTATAACAGTGCATTATGCGCCACTAGTCATAAGGCTCAACTAATATGTGAACATAGACACAAAATGACACTTATGGTGAGTAGCGTATAATGTACTGTTATAGAGCACGCTTTGAATGCTGCAAAACGGCCTGTTTATTTTATAACAAAAAGTTAAAATCGATCAAAACGGATTTGATTCCATATACAGAGCAACCCAAACCATATTCTTTATACGGAGTAACCGTAACCTGATTCTTTATACGGACTCGCCCGAACTTGATTCCGTAATGCATGGAGCAGTCGATTTGTTGATGGTATTGGGAGCAGGAACTGAATTTTGTAAAAGCCGCGATATCAGTTCTGTAGAATTTCGACGAAAATGATCAAAGAGTACTAACGTTATTGTTTAACCTCTCATCAGTTTTACAAAAACGGGGTGGATTTCTCCAGTAAATTCATGAATTTAAATTTCTTCACGATGAAACAAAAAAAAAGATTATTTTAGACTTTTGTTTTCATTAAATATTTTTAATTCGAAATTCTTTTGTACCGAATTGATATTGCGCCTTTTAGAAAATGTACTGTCTACAAAATCAAAATATATATTTATGTTATTCATTATTATTTATTATCACTATATTTAATTGTTCTTTTCTTGGTCGTAAAGAAATCAAAATTCATTGATTCACTGAATAAATTGCCAGCCTTTTTGTAAAATTGATGAGAAGTTACGATACGTCAGCTCCAGTATTTTTGACTCGATTTATGATACTTTTGCCTTGACTTTACAACGAAATTCTACAGAATTAATAGTGCGGCTTTTACAAAATGCACTTCATGCTCTCCAAACGACAAACAAATATATTTATTATTTTTGGTGGTTCATCTAAAATTTTTGATATTTTTTTTTAAATAATGAGCTTGTGTATGGTGTAGCAATACTCATCGGTAACACAACGTGTGTTTGTGACATGGACATAGAAATTAACAAGCGTCTACGGGCACGAATTCTGCTAGCTTTTTGATTCCGCGCGTGCGCAATGAATACGTTCACTTGCTTCTTCCAGCCTTCCTGCGCAACAGTGAGGCTAAATCAAAAAACGACGTTCAAAATAACTTTTAAAAAGCAATTCTTAACCCATTTTGGATTATTGTTTTTAGAAACACTCAGCAATTTTTCAAGAGATTTTTTTGGGCTGATTTTTTAATTTTTTTTGTTTAAACTTTTATGTTAATGCAAAAAGTAAAAAAAATCGACCTTTTCGTTAATTTTTATTTTTTTTATCTTCGTCAAACAAAGGACCCCGCACCAAATGTACAGAAAAAAGCCTTATGATAAAAAATTCTAAAAAAAATTTTTTCTTGTATTTTCGAACCTGCAAACTAAAAATTCGAAAGAAAAATGTCAGAAAGATGGACAGTTTTTAGACAAACACTTGTCAAAAGTTTCGATTTTTACATGTATTTTAATGGAAAAATGCTTATTTTTGCAAAATGTTTTTTTTTTCTCAAAAACTCTATGATAGATTTGACTAAAACTTTTATATTTTGACGATCAGGCGTACCGAATCAAAAGATTCATCCCCACGAACTAGAAAGATCAATGATTCTTTGGGTATACAGCATGTTTTTGGGGGTGTTTTTGTACCCTAAACATCCAAGTAACATATGTAAATCATCATTTCTTAGTAACTAAAATCAATAGAGATTTTTATTCAACTGCTACGGTATGAAACGACTTTCCAATAAGTGGAGTAAGCGTACATAGCAAGAATATTTTTTGACCTAATTTTAGGGGATGTTTTACCATCCCTTAAACAATAAGTCTGAAGTTCCTAACGCATTAATCAATAACGAATAATAATTTTATTTTTAAATGCATGAAAGCTGCTATTTTATGACAGAAAATAGTCGCGTACAACCCTAAAAACTTCTTAAAGCACTTTCAACCCCTCATCAGATATAAAACTCACCCAAGCTACCCCTAAATATTTTTAAAATTCAACAAAACCAACCTAATTCAAATATCCGCCCAGTTTTTGCTGATAATAATTTCAATTGATACCAAAGGGGCACACATAACGTCTCAACCTTTCAGCACATATAGAACTCACCCCAGCAACCCCCGAATATTTTAAAAGTTCAATAAAAGCACCCTAATTCAAAAATACGCCAGGTTTTTCTGATAATGTTTTCAGAGTATGCCAAAGGGACAAAAAAGTGTCGCAATCCCTCAGCACATATAGAACTCACCCCAGCCAAATGGGCAAAAAAATGTTTCAAAACTTCAAGATTAAGGCAGAAAATAACCAAAGATAATTCACACCGTACTTTTCCAAACACGTTAAAATTGATAACAAAAAATATAAGTCAAGTGCACTTATATTAAAGCGATATTGACGGTAGTAATAATTGAAATATAAATACACTCATAATATGTAAGAAAATAAATAATAGCAACTGGTACCAACCTGTACAAACCTGCTTTAACTGGTTTCAACCTGTACGATTAAGTTGTAAGACTATTTTTACACGAAAAAGTTTTAATATTGTTCTAACCTTTACCAATAACTTATGAAAATATTTTTACACGGGAAATTCAAATATTCATAAACTCGGACTTGTACCAATCTGAGACAATCTGTTGTAACTTGTACGAAACTGTACCAATAAGTTGCAACAGTACTTTTATGTGGGAACTCTGCAAACCTGTTGTATGAGGGTAATTGTTGCATTAGAGTGATTTCATTGAATTTTTAAAATATTCGGGTGTGGCTGGGGTGAGTTCTACATATGCTGAAGGGTTGAGACTTCATGTGTGCCCCTTTGGCATCAATTGAAATTATTATCAGCAAAAACTGGGCGGATTTTTGAATTAGGTTGGTTTTGTTGAATTTTAAAAATATTTAGGGGTAGCTTGGTTGAGTTTTATATCTGATGAGGGGTTGAAAGTGCTTTAAGAAGTTTTTAGGGTTGTACGCGACTATTTTCTGTCATAAAATAGCAGCTTTCATGCATTTAAAAATAAAATTATTATTCGTTATTGATTAATGCGTTAGGAACTTCAGAGTCATTGTTTAAGGGATGGTAAAACATCCCCTAAAATTAGGTCAAAACATATTCTTGCTATGAACGTTTACTCCACTTATTGGAAAGTCGTTTCATGTCGTAGCAGTTGAATAAAAATCTCTATTGATTTTAGTTACTAAGAAATGATGATTTACATATGTTACTTGGATGTTGAGGGTACAAAAACACCCCCAAAATATGCTGTATACCCAAAGAATCATTTATCTTTCTAGTTCGTGGGTATGAATCTTTTGATTCGGTACGCCTGATCGTCAAAATATAAAAGTTTTAGTCAAATCTATCATAGCGTTTTTGAGGGAAAAAAATATTTTGCTAAAATAAGCATTTTTCCATTAAAATACATGTAAAAATCGAAATTTTGGACATGTGTTTGTCTAAAAACTGCCCGTCTTTCTGACATTTTTCTTTCGAATTTTTAGTTTGCAGGTTCGAAAATACAAGAGAAAATTTTTTTTAGAATTTTTTATCATAAGGCTTTTTTCTGTACATTTGGTGCGGGGTCCTTTGTCTATGATCAGCAACGCTAGACTTTATGCATCATTGATTATTGATTTTTTGTTTGCAAACTAAATTTTTGCGATAAAATTCCTTGCTTTTATATTTTGTAAACATTTTATAAACAAATGCCCAGCGTGAGCATTTAAAGGCAGAAAGAAATCGTTTTTTCCCTTAAATCATGTCGCTAGCGATGTTTAATGGTAGAAAATTATCATTTAAGAATTTTAAATTAGATTAAAATCAAATTCAAAATCCTATTTAACGTCCAATACTCAAGTTATGATCATCTGATATTTTTTGTTCATAGATGAACTATTTTTTTTATCCTTCTGTTTTTTTTTTAATAAAGAAATAGTCTGGAAAAATGAGACTTGTTGAGAATATTATTTAACCGATTTCAATGTTTGTTTTTAGAAATGTTCGGCATTAAATGAAGAAGAACGTCTATGAACTATTTTTTGTATCCTTCTGTTATAAACAAACTATATAAACAAATTCATGGCAGAGGAGCTCAACGGCAGAAAAAAAAATTTTTATTGAATAAAAATGCTCAAGTCCATTATAGAAATTATACTTGTACCAAATGATTATTAAATTTTGATAGTTTCTATTGTTATAAACGTTTTAATTAATCAATTAAAAAGTTAGTCATTTTCACGTAGATTTCTTTCTGCCTTTAAATGTCCACACTGGGCATCTGTTTATATAATTCGTTTATAAAATTATTACAAAATATCGCATGATAATTTTCCATCATTAAACATCACTAGCGACACGATTTGAGAAAAATTAAGAGAAAAAACGATTTCTTTCTGCCTCTAAATTTCCACAATGAGCATTTGTTTATATAATTTGTTTATAAAATTAATCAAAAATATCGCATGATAATTTTCCATCATTAAACATCACGGACGACATGATTTGAGGAAAATTAAGAGAAAAAACGATTTCTTTCTACCTTTAAATGTCCACACTGGGCATTTGTTTATAAAATTTTTACAAAATATCGGATGATAAATTCTCATAATCAAGTATTATTTTTTCGATAAAGGCAAGTAATTTTATCGCAAAAATTTAGTTTACAAACGAAAAATTCATAATATAGAATATTTGCTAAATTAATTTGTTTATAACAATTAACTCAACAGTGTAATTTTTTTTTGCTTTGAACTACCTCCGTGCATAAAGGCTAGCGATGCTGATCATAGAAAAATTTTTTTGATTAAGATGAACAAAAAAAACGATAAAATTGACTTTTTTTACTCTTTGCATTAACATACAATTTTAAACAAAAAAAATTAAAAAATCAGCCCACAAAAATCTCTTCAAAATTTATTGCTGAATGTTTCTAAAAACAAAAATCCAAACTCGGTTAAGAATTGCCTTTTACAACTTATTTTGAACCTCGTTTTTTGATTTCACCTCACTGTTGCGCTGGAAGGCTGGAAGAAGCAAGTGAATGTATTTATTGCGCACGTGCGGAACCAAAAAGCTAGCAGTATTCATGCCCGTACGCGCTTGTTTATGGGACGGAGCACAAACCTGCGGGACCAGGCAACGCGTAAGTAAGAGGCATGACTAGTGATGGGCGCTGCTCGGTATTTCACAGTCATGAACAATCCTGACCGGTCATGATGGTAAATGTTGGTAAAACGCGGTCAGACCTAAATATTTCCACCAGAAAAGGTTTTTTTTACAGAGAAAAGTGGTTTGGTTGTTAGGAGATACCCTATGCTAAACTAGCACAAAAAGTTTTTCGGTTCTAATTGTTCCAGTTATTCTCAAAGTAATAAAAATTCCAAAAAGCTGAGCATAGCAGACGACACTTTTGAAAGTTTTGCGCGAGTTCGAGGAGAATTTGAAAATTACACTTTACAAATTGACAAATTACATTGAATATTAGGTAATATTTTTTAAATAATATTTAGTAGTATGCTAAGTTATTTTGAATATCATTTCAATGAATATGACACTTAAACATTAAGTTAAGTACTGTGTATCGTATAGGTTATATTCCCTGAATGAAAATACTGTTTTTTTGTCTTTAAATAAAATAACATTGATATCTAATTATTATGAATTTAGATTTATGAGTAATTTGTGTAAATAATTTATTATTGTTATTATTCATATGTGAAGAAATTCAATAAGGCAATTATTATGATTAAAAATGGGAACAATGCCAATACAAATAATAACAAATAATACATTATTTACACAAATTACTCATAAATCTAAATTAACCTATACGATACACAGTACTTAACTTAATGTTTAAGTGTCATATTCATTGAAATAATATTCAAAATAACTTAGCACACTACTAAATATTATTTTAAAAATATTACTTATTAAATGCAACAGATTTTCAATGTAATTTGTCAATTTGTAAAGTGTCATTTCCGAATTCCCTTCGAAACTCGCGAGAAACTGTCAAACGTGTCGTCGCTATACTCAGCTTTTTCGCATTTTTATAACTATGAGAATAACTGGAACATTTAGAACCGAAAAACTTTTTGTACAGATTTAGCATAGGGTATGCCCTAACAACTAAACCACTTTTTTCTATAAAAAAAAACTTTCCTCTTGGAGATATTTGGGTCTGACCGCGTTTTACCAACTTTTACCGTCATGACCGGACAGGTCAGGTATTACCACAGTCAGGCCGAGCAGTGCCCATTTTCAGGTAAGAAATGTTAAGCTTGAAATAAAGAATTTAAACTAACAATCTATATGTATTTCTTCACAATTTTCAAGAAGTTCTCCCATTCGAACAATTTTTTTCAGGTTCGAATTTTACATTATTATTTATTACGAAAAGAAGTATATGGGTGTAAAAAAAATATTAGGATTAGGTTCCCTTGCTTTATATAAAAAATTGGTTATAATTTAAACGGCAAAAATAAAATTGTAAGAATATCAAAGTTTTTAAACTAAAAATAAAACTAAATGTTTAATTACATAATACACTTTATTGGGAGTCATCTACATTGGGAACCAATAATTGCAATGCAATTGTGTTACTTTCCTGACTGTTAGGCTTACTCAGGACTCTCTTTGGTTTTGTTCTCGTTTTCTTTGTTGAGTAAAAACGCCTTTGTGGAACGATTTTTTTGTTTTGCGGCATCGCCAATGTGTACTTGTTTCCTGATAGGGTACTCGCATTCCTGACAGCCTCCATCATTGGTTGACCAGGTGCACAGTCTCATAAGGGGCCGTTCAAAAAATACGTAACGCTTTTTTTCCGAAAATGTTGCCCCCCCCCCCCCCTTCGTAACGCTTTTTCTATAGTAAGTGTAGGTACCCTCTCCCCCCTAAAGGCGTTACGTATTTTTTAAAGGGACCCTAACTGTTTCCAATTCATCGAGCACTTCGAATTTATCGAGCTGCTGCATCAACGTGATTTTGAATTTTTTTAAATGCTTGTCAAATCGTCGACCTTGTTTTCTGTCTCAGGAATGGGTTCGACTTCTTTTGCTTCCCTGCTTTCCTCCACCATGACAGGATTTTCTTCTTCGTTATCTGAAAATTAGAAACAATCTGGAGGCCAGGATAATATCAGGTTAAGAAATCTCCAAGAAGTTTCAATATTGTATTATCTTTATTTATGCGTGTATATGAAGATTGGTTTCCTGGAGATTTTTTCGTTTTTAATAACTCAAAAAATATATAGCCGCAACGTTTATGACTGGAGGGAAATTATATATCTATCTACAAATTAGATAACTAAAAAGCATAAGCTGCAACCAAATGTATAGCCATCACTAGTATTATATACTCACAGAAAAATACTTCTCCGATTCAAAGAAAAATATTCGTTGGCTCTCAGTCAAATAAATGTTTCGTTGATTCGAAGAAATTTCTTTTGATTCAAACAAATTTTGTTAGTTCAAACAATTGGGGTTTTGTTGAAATAAAAATTTGTCTTTATAATTTAAAATAATTTTCTTCATTTTTTAGTAATCTTTGGTTAGATGAAAAAAATATGTTAAAGAAACGGTTTCAAAATTAAAGAGAAATATTTTTGTGACTGTAGGTGGAGAAATCTCCAGGAAATTTCTATTCAGTTTAAAAATCTAAACGTCTCGAAATATACAATATCAAAGCAGCAATAGCTATAATAATTTAGTGCTAATTAAAAATGTTATAGTTACCTTCGGATAAAAATTCTGGAAGCTCTTTCTGTGAGGGAGGCTGGAGGCTTTTTGGATAACGACAAACTAGGTGTATGTGTTTGCACATGTTCCATTTGATTACAGAATCCAAGCAGCTGCATGAATACTGGTGCAAACATGCATTGCAGGCGAAGTAAAGTAATTTGCAGTTGCAGTCGATTTTTCACTCTTCCGCTGTATAGATCTCAGCCGAAGTAGAAGAAGGCGGTTTCAGTTGCCATTATTGAGTTTGCATCAAGCTCTTCGCTAGTCTTGTGGCGCTTTCGGAAATATGAAATTTTTGAGCATAATTTTCCTGTGGTCTGTGTAATTATTCGCTCGAATAATTTTTCACGCACGAACTTTATGATGGCACTGATGGCCTTATCTAGTCGCTTAATTATTATGCTTTCCGTGCAAATACAAATATTTAATAGTCTTATGCATTCGTTCAATATGCATATTCATATTAAGTCCAGAATGTAAACGGTGGCAGTACGGCCAGGCCTTTACATTCTGGAGATAATTTTCCTTGAAATACTTTGCATATTCAGATGTGAGTGAATTTAATTCCAATGACTTTAAAAATCCCTGAATCATGGAATCAAAGGCAACCAAATCTGTTTCTTGCATCAAGACACGCGCTTTTTGATACACAACGACCTGAAAACATTTTTAATCAATTTAAAATAACGTAAAATATTTCTGTTCAATTTAAAACACACACATTCTAAAAAGCATACATTACCTGCATCTCTTTGGAGTAAATTTTATTAAAATTTTTCCTTCATGCACGATCCACAGGCCATGTAAAAAATAATCTGATAATAAAAAAGTTTAATGTACTCAGGTTTTTATTTTTAAGGTATTTTTATTTGTTAAACATTAACATGCCTACCTGAACTCAGCTGAAAGCATGACTTCTAGCCATACATTGTAAAATGCTTCGGCCATATCAGACATGAACACTTTTGGTTGAAACTGTGTTTCCATCTCTTCCCTGATATGAGAAAAAAATATTCTCATGACAGCTTCATCCGAACGCCTTGAGATTAGGGATAAGCAAGGAAATCCTCATCTCATTTGATCCAATATTAGGAGCGTGGTGAGCTCAAACCCATATGCATTCAGTCCATGGGAATTCTAATATTCTAATTATATTTGGAAAATAATGCATTTTTATGTTCTAACCAGGATTAAGTCGTTTTACGTGTGCTTTATAATTAAAGAATTTCGTGAAAAGTAAAATTGCAAGTTTCACAAAACGTTTTAACACAATTCAACTACGTAACCATAACGATTGTATACACAAACAAAACCTGGAGTACTGGGACTTGCCACATTTGTCACTAACTTGGGTTTGAGGTTCAAACCATAGCGCGCTAGATCGGAGCGGCTGAAAGACCATAGTGCGCATGCCCAGCACATAACCAAATATTTTATAATTTTTTATATAAAGCAAAGGAACTTAATCTTAGTCCTAATAATTCTATTAATATACCATTAAGCCATTTCCCTTTCGGGGTAGGCGTGACACTACCCGATTCGGGTAGTGTTTCAAGGTTGATAACTTGTAGTAAATAACTACAAGTGTGGGCTCACCACACCCACGATGTGCCGACAGCACTCAGTTTTCTCGAATGGTCACCCATCCAAGTGCTAACTAATATTAATTTTTATAATTCTTTTACGTAAAATTTAAAGCTAGAAAACTTGTTCGAATAAGAGAACTTCTTGAAATTTGTAAAAAAAAGTACTAATAGATTGTTAGTTTAAACTCTTTCTTTTAAGCTTAAAATTTCTTACAAGAAAATTATTAGTTTAAGTTTCAATTAGAGGACCAATATATAACTTTGTTTAATCTAAACAAAATATTTACTGAGCGTTATTTCCTTTCGTAGTGAAATAAATACAATTTGACGTTGTCTTCATAATTAAAATCATGGCGCGCCGAATGTAAACGATTGAAAGGTCATAGTGCGCATGCCCAGCGCAAAACCAAATACATATTCTCCTTTTCCCTAGACGCTTGTGCCGAGTACTACTAGCGTACTACTACTAGCCATGATCCAATCTACACAAGGTCTAGCCGAAAAACGTTCCATTTTCGTCGAACTCGCGCATACCAGCTTCACGGCCATCTTGATTACTATCCAACACAGCGCAGCCGCCAGCTGTACATTTATTAAATATGGCAGTGTAATGGTATCGTTGCTGATTGGCTGCAATTTTTTTACTTGCGCGTGGCTAGACCTTGTGTGGATTGGATCATACTACTAGCCAATCCAGAGTCGTCCCTGGCGCCCAGCGATAGAGTGGAAATACTTCACCCAATGAAACATTTTTGAGGTTCTGGCTCACATGTCTTGAGGAAAATGATGCAAACATCGGTTGCAAACATTACACTTGACAATATTTGCTGGTTTGGTGCAAATAAACAAATTGATATTATATATATCCATGGTGTCAGCACTGTTGATAATGCAGATCGCTTGATTGCCGGTCGATATTTGTAATTCCAATAATAACTTTTTTTTCTTTCCCAACTCTATGCTTTACCTCACACTGTCCTTTTATATTTATTAATATTTTCCCAAATTTTTTCCGCTCTATTTTAACTTTTATTTTTAAATATGGGACAAAAAATATCGATCTCAGGACTGGCTGGGTCACGTGACTAATGTATAACATGGCCTTATGAGAGAAAGAACAGACTGCAGTACGGAAGCCTCTACGGCAGAGGTCGGCAGCGAGGAGGAATTTCTCGAGTCCAGCTCTTTTAACACGTGTGGATCGCACGCTTCGTCTCTCCCACCAAGAGTCTCTACTCTACTCTGAAAGTTCGGGGTGGTGGTAAATTCTGACGTCATAGAATAGAATTTACCACCACCCTGAACTCTTGAGAGTGGAGTAGACTCTTGGTGGGAGAGACGAAGCGACCGATCCACACCTGTTAAAAGAGCTGGACTCGAGAAATGTCCCCTCGCTGCCGACCTCTGCTCTACGGCTTGCCTCCGAGTGTGTCGCTAGTGGTGGTTCACATGCTACGTGTGGCTTGCATTTCATGTGTTACGTCCTGGGCCTGTCCTGGCCCTCTGCTGTAGAGTTCTTTAATTTTGTGAACGCCGCCAAATTTGAATTTTAAATTTATATACTTTAAAAAATACATAAACAGGGTGGCGATTCGGCGGAAGATTTCAAATTCCCTGTTTTCCCCGGTCAAGTTTTTCAATTTTCCCGGTCAACTCAAAGTAACATATTTATATTTGCCGCAAAACGCAAACATTTATTTTAATTCATGACGTTCGATCTAAACATCTTTTAACACAGCAGAGCAAAACGTTGCAAAATAAATGAATTTTGAAAAAAAATACTTAAATTTTCCACTAAAAAATATCAATTTTTTACAACAAAAAAATGGAATAGTTAAACTTTCAGTTGTAAAAATTAATTTTCAACAAAAAAAACGGATTTTCAATAAAATAGTTAAATTTTCAACCAAAGTGATGAATTTTCAAATCAAATTATGAATCTTTATCTGGAATAGTTAAATTTTAAACCAAAAAGATAAATTTTCAACTAAAATGATGAATATTTAACTGGAACACTCGAATTTTCAACCAAAAAGACGAATTTTTAAAGAAGATTACATTTTAAATAAAAAGATTAATTTTCTACCCAAAAATACAATTTTTCAACCAAATACATTAACTTTTAAAGAAAGGTTTGAAGTTTTAACAAAAGAAGACAAATTTTCAACCAAATAGTTAAATTTTGAACTGAAAAAATAATAATTTTCAATCGAAAATGGAATAGTAACATTTTTAGTTTAAAAAATTATTTGTAAACCAAACATAAGAGTTTTCAACTAAAACAATGAATCTTTAACTGAAATAGTTCAATTTTCAAACCAAAAAATTAATTTTTACTAAAAAAAGATAAATTGTCAACCAAAACTTTAATAATTAAATTTCAAGTTAAAAAAGTTAATGTTTAACCAAACAGATGAATTTTCAACAACAGCTATGGAATTTTCAATTGGAATAAGTTAAATTTTCAGTTAAAAAAATTAGTTTCAACAAAAAAAAACTAACTTGTAACAACAACAAAAACTAACTTTCAAAATAATAGTTACATTTTCAAACAAAGTGATGAATTTTCAAATAAAATTGTAAATATTTAACTGCAATAGTTGAATTTCAACCCAGAAAGATGAATTTTTAACTGAAATGATGAATCATTAACTAGAATAATTGAATTTTTGACCAAAAAGATTAATTTTCAACCAAGAAGATTAATTTCTACCAAAAAAGACGAATTTTCAACTAACAAAGATAATTTTTCAACCAAAAATTGAATAATCAAATTTTTAGTCAAAAATGAATGTTCAACCAAAGACATGAATTTTGAACTAAAATTATGAAATATTCAACTGGATTAAAAAAAAAAAAATTTCCAACCAAAAAACATCCAAAGAAAAAACAAATTCTCAATCAAACAGCTCATTTTTCAACCAAAGAAATTAATTTTTAATTAAAACGATGGATTTTCATCTAAAAATAAAATTAATTTTTAACAAAAGAGCTTAACTTTCAACCAAATAATTTTATTTCAAACCTAAAAGACGAATTTTCAACTAAAATAATAAATATTTGACTGGAATACTTGAATTTTTAACCGAAAAGAAGAATTTTTAAACAAGAAGATTAACTTTCAAAGAAAAATAAGATAATTTTTTACCAACAAAAAAATCGATTTTTTAACAAAATACATGAATTTTCATCGGTATAGTTAAATTTTCAATTAAAAAGAAAAATTTTTATCCAAATTGTGGAATTCCGAACTTGAAAATTTTAATTTTCAACTCAGAATGGAACAGTTAAAAATTTCGTTTAAAGAAATTAATTTTCAACCAAACTGGTGAATTTTCAAATAAAATGATGAATCTTCAACTGAAATGATGAATCTTTAACTGGAATAGTTTAATTTTATGCCAAAAAGATGAACTGTCAACCATAAAGTTTAATTGTCTACAAAAATAGATGAATTTTCCACAAAGTACATACATTTTCAAACAAATAGTTTAATTATTAAATGAAAAATATCAATTTTCAACCAAATAGTTCAATTTTCATCAAAAAAAGATAAATTAATTTTTAACAAAAATTTATCTTTTAACCCAGTAGTTGAATTTCTAACTAAAAAACGATGAATTCGCAAGGAACAATGTAAAAAAAAATTTCTATTATAATTCAGAAATATTTCTTCTTTGAAATTCTACTTCTACTCTGAAAACTGCTTGAAGTACTTTTATTACCTAAAATTTAGAAGAGGGAACTTTCAAATTGTGACGAATTCTGACTTGAAAGAGGGATTTTTAAAAATTCCTTGTTTCTCAATCCGAATTATAATTCCTTTAAAAATTCCCATTCCATGTAAAACATTCCCTGTTCCAAGTGAAATTATATTTCTTGAATTTTGCTATGATCAGAAGTAAATTCCCGGTTTTTAAATTAAATTCCCGGTCAATAAAATTCCAGGTCATTTCCCGGTTTCCCGGTCAAGTCGCCACCCTGATAAATAAATGCTCTGTTCTTTTGCTGCTTATAACCTAAAAACATTAACCTGCAAATTGGGATGTAAGGGTTCAATTCCAAAATTAAACACAAAGATTTATAACAAAATGATTAATTTTGGTTGATTTATTCACTTTTTATTCAATATGATCACGCACTCTCACAATAAAAAGGGTATTCAACACTGAACACTGATTCACAATTTAATTTAAACGTTCGCTTGTAACTTATTTATTCACAAAGACTTTTTCGAAATAAAACCGTTCCGAAGTAAACTCAGGCTCGAATTCAAAATCGAATCTGCTCTCGGCGTCAACTCTGTCCCCCTTTTATAGACTTCCTACTCCTACAGAATTTTAATTAGTCATGAATTTTTACCGTCGTAGAACGAACTAGATAAACAAAAGCAAAATTTTTGAATGTTCGCACAGAATCTTTGGTTTTTTTACGCAAGTCAGCCTGCAAATGCGTTACTTAAGAGGTCGAAGTACAGAACATTGTTAATTCATAACAGTCGCCATTATTGTAACAAATTTTATATAACATAGCAAATTTTTATGTTTATAATTCAAATCTTTCACTTTTATAAGCAAATATACTAACCAAAAAACCCATTTTTAATATTGCAATAACATTTCAGGGTAAAAAAAGTCTACTTTTTTCAACTTCTTCACATTGAAATGACTCAATAAAGTAGGATCTCTACAAATATTTAACTTAAATTTAACTTCTCTATTTGCATAAAGAAGTTTAATAAACAAAACCCATTTTTCAATATGTTGTGAAAAAATCAAATTCTGTTCATGCAATATTAAAAATGGGGTTTTGTTTATAAAAGTAAAGGATTTAAATTTCAAAACTAAAAATGTGCTTTTTCATATCAAACTTCTTTATAACAACGGCAAATGTTATAAATTAATAACTTTCTGCACTTAGACCTCTCAGGTAACGTATTGGGAGGCTGACTTGCGTAAAAACCCAAAGATTCCGCCCGGAAATGCCAAAATTTTGCTTTTGTTCAGTTTGTTTATAAAAAATGACAATTACTAAAACTCATCAATTTCCTGTAGTTCGGCCATTTAGAGGCAAACTCGCGTGGAAAACCCAAAGAATCTGCGCAAAAATGACATTTTACTTTTTTTATTTAACTTGTTTATAAAAAATGACAATTATTAATACTCATCAATTTCCTGTTGTTGGGTCTCTCCATTAATGCATTTAGAGGCGCAAACTCGCGTAGAAATACCAAAGATTCTGCGCGAAAATGACAAAATTTTGCTTTTCTTTATCCAATTTGTTTATCAAAATAATTGTTCTCATATTTTAACAACTGACAATAAGAATTTGCAACTTCTATGAGCATATTTCGCAACAAAAATGAAAGTTCACTGTAAGTCGCACGTCAGCTAGGACCGCTAGGTAACAAGACACACATCTGGCGAAGGAATATCGAAAACACGAGCCGATCCCGAGTCGATATATCAACTTCCGCGACAAAGTCGAGCCGAGCTAAAACCGACCACGGGTATCGACAACAATCACGAGAATGTATGGTATCGAACGGCACCATTGACAAGTTCGCATCGATTTGGCAAGTACCCCTCATAACAAATTTCAACCATAAACGGAAGTCTTTCATCTAGCCAGTCAATGAAGGATTTAAAAAACGAATTCGGAAAAGTAGAATTTTTTTTACAGATACGTTGGGGATGACTTTATAAAGATACTGTAAAAAGTTCCCAACCATATGTATACGGCAACGGCCGCCATGATGGAAAGTGTTAACAATAACATGTTTTTTAAAATAACTCGAGAACGGTTGATTTTAGGTCGAAAATTGTTATGTTAAAAAATATTCAAAATTTTATAGTGCACAAAAAAGGTTCGAACAGTTGTAGACGTATTGTCAACGGTTACGCTATAAACTTGAATTAACTGCACAATTGTGCGATTTCTGAACAAATACAGTAAAACTGAAAATATCCTGGAAAGAACTTCGGAAATAGATCAGGCGATTTGCACTGGAGCAAATGCATGTTCCTGTTTAAAAAAAAACCGACCAACTCATTTGCATTAAAAATTATCAGTATAAAATTACCTCAACTTCAGTGTACAATTTGACATGCTTAAGGAAATGATTTTGATTACGAGGTAGGCAGCAGCGGTGATTATGAGTCCTAATGGCAACAATGGGAGCGGGGGCGAGAACGGCTACCTCAGTCAACCCTTCGAAATTTTGTTTGCTTACATTTCCCAACAATATAACAGACCGAGGTAGCCGTTCTTGTTCCCGCTCCCATTGTTGCCATTAGGACTCATAATCACCGCTGCTACCTAACTCTTACCTTCAATTTTGAAATTTACTTATTTCAAGTATTAAAAGAGGACTTAAATATTATTATTCTGACCTGAAAATTGGGAAATATATTGTATGGATATGGAGGAACAATTACAAGAAGTTTCATCTCAAATTAATTCCCTTAAGCATGTCACATTGTACACTGAAGTTGAGGTCATTTTATACGGATAATTTTTAATGCAAATGAGTTGGTCGGTTTTTTTTAAACAGGAACATGCATTTGCCCCAGTGCAAATCGCCTGATCTATTTCCGAAGTTCTTTCCAGGATATTTTTAGTTTTACTGTATTTGTTCAGAAATCGCACAATTGTGCAGTTAATCCAATTTTATAGCGTAACCGTTAACAATACGTCTACAACTGTTAGAACCTTTTTTTGTGCACCATAAAATTGTGAATATTTTTTAACATAACCATTTTCGACCTAAAATCAACCGTCCTCGAGTTATTTTAAAAAACATGTTTTTGTTAACACTTTCCATCATGGCGGCCGTTACCGTACACATATGTTTGGGGACTTTTTACAGTATCTTTATAAAGTCATCCCCAATGTATCTGTGAAAAAAAATTCTACTTTTCCGAATTCGTTTTTTTGAGTTAAATTTGTTCACCGTTGACTGTACTAATCTACGACTTCTAAGTCTCGCCCCTGTCCGCGAGCGAGACATACACATAGCCGTCTTGAAGTCGAATTCAAGTCAAACCAAGTCCCGCTCAAATCCAAAACTTAACATGTGACCCACTAGCCACTAGCTGCATGAAGCACTTCAACTTGCAACTACTTGCACGAAATGCAAAAAAAAATTCGTCTTGGGTTCGTCTTCAATATGTCCCACTTTGTCTTGAAGACGTTCAAGCCTAGCTTCATCTCATGAGCCCGATATCGTAGATATCAAATTTGCCTTTCGTTTGTGGTTAAAAATCTCAGTGACATGACGAACGTAACTTGTCTCGAGACAAGAAGCTCTCTGTCAGCTGAAGTTTTCGCTCGCTTAAGTCATTCATAGCTTTAGGCCAATAAAAAAGGTTCCAGATAATTGGGGTTTAGATATAAAGCTAATTTTTTTGTTTGAAACGGATAGCTCCTTGACACGCTTCTCTTCCCCTTCTTCAAGTGGTTATCCGTGCCTTCTCCTCGCACGCTTGTTCGCTCTCTACTGAAGTGTGTAAGAGAGGGGATTGACGAGTGAAGATTTATACACTTTGCTCTTTCAGTGGACATAAGGGGGGTCCTGATTTCACTTTTTTTTAGAAATCGTTAGCTTCTACTCGCGATTCTGGTGCGAATGCCCTCCAAATTATATCTTATTCACGGAAAAAATTTATCCGCAAAAAAGTCACGAACTAGAAGCTAGGTCTCGGATATGAGAAAAATTCATCGGATATTTATGTATTT
>CAKNYM010042147.1:550-34760 GCA_932195095.1 Andricus curvator | reverse complement strand
ACGAAGATGAGGAAGATACATTGAGACCAACCGCAGAAAGCAGGCACCTTCTGAGAGATGATCGCAATTTCATTACAAGAAGGAACATTAACATGCAAGTTCCTCCTAAGCCCCAAGATCTGGCTGCAATGGATGCCATCCTTCGTGCAGATATCTCGCAAGAGTCCGACCTCTGGACCATCAATTGCTCAGTTTATGGTGCTGCAAGTGCTTTGGCTGATTCAAATCGAAGGCTCAAACCGACGATGGATCAAAAGACCAAAAGACGCTTGCATCAACTGAACAAGAAGATTGGATGGGCAAGACAGAATGCGTCGCGTGTTCAATGTGTGATTGACTACATAACATCTGGTAGACCGTTTACGGAAAGGGTTCGAAAGTTCGCCCAAGAACTAAGGATCTTGAATCACACACTAAACAAGTCAAAGCTGCTGACAATCAAGCAGCATGTTGTTGACAAAATACGGCTGTTATCTGACGCAAGGAGGAGAATACAGAAGAGGGAGAGATGGATCACGGAAAATCAACAGTTTCTCGCTGACCCATCGCGCCTCTTCAGCGATCTACCTGTTTCTGTAAAAAATCCACCCAAGCCCAAGGAGGTAGAGACTTTGGAGAGAGGTGTACAAGATCCCGAAAACACCAGAGTTGAAAGAAGATACTGACAATATCTTCAAGGATTTTTGCTTCAAGGAGTTTTGTGACAACCTCATAAAATCTGAGGAGGAATATCCATCAATCACTGCCGAAGAGGTGAAAAAAGCACTTAGAGGCACGAAGAACTTTTCCGTTGCTGGACCAGATTGTATCAAGAACTTTTGGTGGAAGAAGTTTACATTTACACACCAACATTTGGCCCGCATATTCACCTCACATTTAAAGACGGAGACGCCCATTCCGCAGTGGCTGGTGTTAGGACGCACTATACTTCTGACAAAAAAAGGCAACTTGTCCAAACCAGAGAATTACAGGCCAATAACTTGTTTGAACACGCTGTATAAGATCTTTACAACTGTCCTCAACAACAGGATTGTTCGACGAATTGAGCCTGTATGGCGAGAGATGCACGAACAACGTGGCTCGAAAAAAGGTGTAGCAGGCTATCGAGAGAACCTGCTAATTGACAGGTGTGTCTGTAAAGACGCTGCAGCCCATCAGCGCGTCCTGTCAATGGCCTGGATTGACTACCGGAAAGATTTCGATTCAACCTCTCATAGACTTATCATCTGTCTGTTGGAAAGCTTGAAGGTACATCCACACATAGTGAGATGCATGGAGAGATTGATGCCTCTTTGGAAAACTAGATTTATTATCTCATCTAGAAATTATCGTGTGACAACGAACGACGTCACCTTCTAGAGGGGCGTCTTTCAAGGTGATACCATGAGCCCTTTGCTTTTTTGCATCACACTTCTGCCTCTATCTCTCGCACTACGAAATTTTCCTGGATACCTCTGTGGCGACACTAATCAGCGCAAGCATAAGGTCGCTCATGTATTTTATATGGATGACCTGAAGATCTATACCTCTGGTAAAAGCAAACTTCACACTGCTATAAATATTGTCAAGAACTACACAGGAGAGATTGGGATGGACTCTGGCTTGGACAAGTGTGCCAAAATTCATCTGAAGAAAGGAAAGATTACTGGCGTGCCCAAGAACCCTGAGCTTGTTGATATAAGTGTTATTAGACATCCTAATACTGGAGAGACCTATACATATCTGGGCGTGCCTCAAAGCCGCATTCAGGACGTGACATCAGTGAAGGAGTCTCTCCGAAGCAGATACAAGCATCTTCTTCGACAGATTTGGTCTTCCAATCTGTCGGCGTTGAACAAGGTATCTGCGACTAACATGCTTGCCGTCTCGGTTCTACTCTACTCGTTTGGCGTAGTTCAATGGACGAAGAACGAGCTTAAGGCCCTTGATGTCATTACACGTAAGATCATGCATATGCATAAAAGCTTTCATATCAATTCGTCAGTTCCGCGATTATATATTTCACGCCGTCAAGGCGGACGCGGACTTCTGAATCTCCAGTGTCTTCATAACCGGATTGTTCTAAGTACAGCTTACATCGTTGCGAATGGCAGAGATCCTCTCCTAAAGATGGCCAGGAACCACGAGATGATTGGCGAAGGAGCGTTCCTTTACAAAGCCGCGGAGCAAGCGGCCGAGACCCTTGGCCTGAATTTTAACATCAGAAGTGAGGAGAGTGCATTACTTCATCCAGATGCTTCACTTCTAAAAACCAAAGTGAAGAAAGCAGAGGTTGAAAATTTTCACCAAGAACTACTCGACAAGAAAATGCACGGAAACTTTCACAGAAATGTAGAAAAACAGTGATTGTCGAAGGAGCAAACTTTTGCTTTCCTCAAGTCATCAGGGCTTAATTCAGGTACAGAGGGTTTTATTTTCGCATGCCAGGACGGTGTCATTTCCACCTTAGCACACCGTGAGCGCATTTTATGTCCAGAAGTTCCCAGTGATAGGTGCAGAGCGTGTCATGCACACGCTGAGTACCTAGAACACATACAATCAAGGTGTCCGACCCACGCGGGAACGACGTATATCTACAGATATAATGCGGCCCTAAGAGTGCTTTATTACCATCTTTGTCGCTCTTACGGTGCAGGCCGCGACCCTGCCCTGCCGAACGCTCCAAGGGAGATAGAGTCGATTGTCCGAAACGAGAAGTGCAAAATTTTCTGGAACTACGATTTTCGGGCAGCAGTCTCCGTTGCGCACTCGAGGCCTGACATTGTTCTCCAAGACTTCGAGAAACGAACTATATTCGTGATTGGATTCTCGGCTCCGTCCGAATACAACATCACTGCAAAGGAGAAAGAAAAAGAGGAGAGGTATCAAGAACTTAAAAGAGAGCTACAACGACTGTACTCAAAATATTCGGTACAAGTAATTGTCCTTGTGATAGGTGCTCTCGGAGGTGCAAAACTATCACTGGTTCGTAACCTTAAAGCCATACCCGCGTGCCAAAAATATGCCAAGGCACTTGCGAGATGGATGCAGAAAGCTGTCATCCTTGGGTCGCTTCGTGTCCTCAAGACACACGAGGGTTTCGCCGGCCTGTCGCTGTGATTTCGTCGTTGCCTATGACCACCCATCTCACGGTTGTGAGACGTGGCCGTGAATCTGATTTACCGCGGTGCTACTGGGGGCTATTGACATTTTTTGGATGTCAGTTGCTCTTAGTGGGACCCTGAGGTGGTTGTTTAACTTTATATATGGGGTGCCGGGATGTATTTGAGCTATAACCTGGCAAAATCAAATCGTTTCTTTACGCAACAACTATTATAAAATAAAGTGCTTATAAAAGTAATTATGAATCTTATCATTATACATTTTATAACAATTGTATAGAAGGTTTTTAATATAAGTATTTATAAAAGCATCTATAAAAAAAGTGAGGTTAGGTTTTCGGGATGCAATATTGCCAATATTGCATATATATTTTGTCACTTTTCAATAAATGATTATAAATTATTAAATAAACAAAATTAAGTTTTAATTTCACATTTAAATTCTTTGGGAGTCAAAGTTTATAAAAAGCTTAACTATAAGGCAAAACAAGTTTTTGCGGATGACCCTATTATCTCGTATGGGTCCTTGCACAAATAATTTATAAAATGTTATTTTTCAATAAAAAAAATAATGATGAAACTATTACAAGAGATTAACAGACATTGAATAATATTTTTATGGAAAAAATCTGAGGAACTTTATAATAAATAAAAATAATAAATTTTAAATAATAAATTAAAAATAAAAATAAAAATTGTATTTATTTACTTTATAATTTTGAATTAAATCTATACACTGAATTATTTCAGATTAAAATTTCGAAAATATGACAATTTCAAATCAATAAAAATGGAACATTTTCAGATAAGAATATTGAAAACTGAATCATTTAAAATTCAAAGGAATTTAAATTGTATTATTTCCAATTAACGGCACTCAAAATTAAAGAATTTTATTTTGAATTGAAGAATTTCGAAATTTAATGATTTCAGATTAAAATTTCGAAAATAGAACAGTTTAAAATTAATAAAAAATTGAATATTTTCAGATAAGAATTTTGAAAATTGGATCGTTTAAGATTTAAAGGACTTGAAACTCTATTATTTCTAATTAAAAGCGTACAAAATTGAAGAACTTAAAATTTTAAACTTTTGAATTCATATCATTTTGAATTCGCAGCGATTAAAATTTGACAATTTGAAATTGAGAACTAAATTGAATATCTGAAAGATAAATCTTCTGAAATTGTAGGATTTAAAATTTTTATTACATTAAAAATATATAATTTAACATTAAAATTGATTAGACAAATTTTTCTAAGAAAAATAAACTTCATCATTCAAAATGGAAACATCTTCAATTATAAACCTTTAAAATTGAATCATTTTACAAAAACGTTGAAAATAAAAAATAATTTTAAATCGGAAATATTACAAATGAAAAAATGTCTGCTACTGAACGTTAAAAATTTACTGAATCAGAACTTCATCTTTAAAAAAATTTTTTAAACTAAATTCAAAATCGGATATGATTTAGAGGTCCCCTATTTCAGTATTGTCTTTTTGATTGAATTTTTGTTCTTTTTATTTCCTCAATGTTTTAAAAATTCACGTATTCAATTTTTATACCTATACAATTATCCCCTATTACAATCATTGTGCATAATTTAATGACAACTTTCAAACGTTTCTGTAGGATAATTCAATTCTAAAGGTTTTTAATTGAAAATGTTTTCATTTTGAACGGTGAAAATTATGGTGATTTTTTTAAGAGAAAAATTTATCTTATTGATTTTAATGTTAAATTATATTTATAAAAATGTAATAACAATTTATAATTCCAGAATTTCAGAAGCTTTGACTTTCAAACATTCAATTTAGTTTTAATTTCAAATTGTCAAATTTGAATCGCTTCCAATTGAAAATGATTTGAATTCAAAAGTTTTCAATTTTAAGTTCTTTGATTTTGTACATTTTAAATTAGAAATACAGTCAAACCTGGATTGAGCGATCCTTGATTTAGCGTTTCCGACAATTGTCCCTGCGCGGCGGTGATGCGTGAGAGGACCTGCGGGGGGGGGGGGGATGTGGTGTTCAGTCATCCATGACAAAACAGAGAGAGAAACAGGAGAGAGACAAAATAGTTCGGTGAGCCTGGATTGAACGCGGCCGTCAGCCCTAAAACCGACGCTAAATCCAGGTTTGACTGTAATACAATTTGAATTCAATTGAATTTTTAAAGATCCAACTTTCAAAATTTGTATCTGAAAATATTCAATTTTTATTGTTTTGAAATTGTCAAATTTTCAAAATTTCAGTCTAAAATATTGTGATTTTGAGAGCTGAATAAAAATGTTCATAAACATGTAACACTTTAATTTTCTAATTATTAATTTTCAAAGGCTTTTATTTAGATGTATTATTTAATATTTTTTGCAACGAATATAGCTTTAAAAATATGAGTGGTTTAATCAAAGTGATTCTCGAATATTATTGTAGTATCTAAATCAATCATCAATTTGATTGATTATTTATTTATCAATGCAAATATTACTTATGTTATTGTTAAGGATATAAATGTATTCTTTATGAAACGATATAAAAGTCCTAAGCGAGTTGCGAGGATTATTTTTGATAAGTTGTGCCCATGCGCGGATGGCGACAAAGGGCGTGTAAAAAGGACAAAGGGCGAGCGAAGTCAGTCAACCGATAGAATCCGACGAGAACGAATGTTTTGAGCGAAGACGAGCGATAAGTCCGTTATACGGGCGATCTACTCGCGTTCCGGTCGATTACGAAATCTTTAAAGCCGTTCCTAATGTTTTCCTATGGAAATTCCTATGTGTAATATTAACTGGTTAAAATAAACCATACTTTCTTATTCTATGAAGTGAATCTGTTATTATTGCTAGTATAGAGATCATCTAAACCCATGGACATTAAATTAACAAAAAATAATCTTTAACATATCAGAAGTGGGATGATCTCAGCTTAGTGTTTCAAGTCTCAAAGTGGATTTTTGAAAATTATAATCGGTCTCCTAGTGTATATAGACGAGTCCATTATTGGAGCGTCCCCGGACGAGTCCAATATTAGAGCGTCAGTGGACGAGTCGATTATTCGGTCGGTTACAAAGGACGGAATAATGGATGACGGAGTGATCGAGAGTTGAAACTTTTGGATCGAGAGATAAAGTGCGACAATAAGTGGAAATTAAATTTTTCGGTTTAAAAAGTGCATAAGAAACTATGTCAGATCACAGTGATAGGGAGGATGAGGGGGCCTTTCGTGGATTGCCCAACAACGAAGAAGGCGAAGTGCAAAATCCCAACAACGAAGAAGGCGAAGTGCAGAATGGCCAGGGCGATGATGTGGGTGCCCAGGATAGTTCTACGACTTCAGATGAGGAAGATGCTACGGATAAAATTGAAGTAGATGTCGACGTGCAGAAAGCACCGAATAACCAAGATCACGCGCAGCTTGGTGTAAAAATCAGCGCTAACAAGACGAACTATGAGTATGTCAAAAATGCTGAGTATAACCCAATGGATGTGATAAATTTGCTTCTAAAAGAGAGTCGCGAACGAGAAGTTATGATGTTGAACGTGTTAAAAGGTTTCGCGGACGGTCATTTAAACGCCAGCACTCCCAGACCTAGTAGTGTTTCGGTGATGCCGCCGTACCACATAATGCCCGATCTAAGTCGAAATATTGTTGACTTTACTGGTGAAGAGGGAAGTATTTCGGCACGGGAATGGCTTGAGAATATTAAGAGTATGAAGGAACTTCACAACTGGCTCGAAAGCTTCACTCTGGAGACGGCGAGGTCGCATCTTAAAGGAGAAGCGTATTACTGGTTCAAAGTTCATTCCAAAACAAGTAAAATCCTGGAATGAATTCCAATCTGTTTTTGGAAAAACATTTTTGAAAGCAGATAGTACTACGGCAAAATGGAAGAAAATGACCGAACGTTCGCAACGTAAAGACGAATCTACTACAGCGTATTTTCACGAAAAAGTAAAGCTATGCCATGACGTTAGATTGAACTTTAAGGACACGAAGGAGCAAATATTGGTAGGGTTATGGTCCCGAGACTTGTGTGCGTCTTTAGCTTCGAAGGACCATCACAATATTGATGACTTGCTACACGACCTTACCGACTTAGAACGTCTGACCAACCAAAGAACCGAACGGATTCGCAGTCAAAAAGAATCCGAGTGCTAATTCGTCTACGCAGAAACCAGCAGAAGGAAAAAAGTCCGAAACTGAAGGACGCAAACCTGTGAAGGAGAAAAAGTTCGATTCTGAGGGACGTAATCCTGATCGTCGTCCACCGTTGAAAAGTTCTTCGGGTGAATTGAAGTGTTATAATTGCTCGAAATTCAGTCATATATCGAAAGACTGTCCAGAGCCGCGTAGGGAATTAAAATGTCTAAAGTGCAACGGCAGCGGTCACACGCAGAGGCACTGCACTGTCCCGACTGCGAATAAGAAACCGGAAGTGAACTCAATCAGTGTTGATCGCGATCCAACGATTCAAAAATATATTAAGAAAGCTTTAGTTCACGGAGTGTACCATCAAAGCTACAGTTGTTTTATCAGAAGGACTTGAAATGATACGCGATAACGTAATATTCCAAGGCTTCGGTTCTCAAAAATATAAGACAAATTCGCCGGGAATCGTATATTTGGATGTCTCAGTAGATGACGTGTTTATCGAAAAAGTTGGTTTTCGTGTAGTGCCCGACGACGCACAAGCGTTAGATATGATTATCGGTCGCACCTACACTGACCATCCACGAGTGATTTACCACAAAGAAGGTGACAAACTAACCTTCACCGAGATGCCGGGAAGTTATTTGTCCAGTGTTAATGTGATTGAATCTGTTCCCGAAAATATGATCGCAAGAAAAAGTGTGAAACTTTCGGCACATTCAATTAACTTCATCAGTGTGTTCAGTGCGGGAAACGATCATGTTCTCCCAATTTTCAACTTCAACAACCAATCAACCAATCAAGTTAGAAGAACTTCACATCGGAAATTACAAAATCAGAGAAGATTTAGAGGACCTTTTAAGGGTAATGAATGAGTATCGCGAAACTGTGTTGAAAAATGTTTCCGAATTAGGATGTACGGATCTGATTGAAATGCGAATAACCGAGAAACCCGGAAGTAAGCCGGTAAGTAGCAAAGCTTATTCCGCTAGTATAAAAGAGCGCCAAACACTTAAAGTATAATGAAAGAATTAAAAGAAGCAGGGATTTCCACCGAAAAAAGTTCTTCTTACGCAAGTCCAGTTTTATTGGTAAAAAAAGCGACTGGCGAACCACGAATGGTCGTTGACACGCGCAAATTAAATAGCCAGACTGAACAAATTCACTTTCCGTTACCTAATCTAGATGACCACCTAGCAATGTTAAACGGTACGGAATTATTTATTACGTTAGATCTTGCGAATGGTTATTTACTGGTCCTGATTGCGAAGAAGGATCGCCATAAAACTGCCTTTATTACGCCAGACGATTCGGAGGAATTTATGCGTATGATATTCGGTCTTATGAATGCCCCATTTTACTTTTCAAAGTTGATGTCAAAAGTTCTTGAACCACTTAGAGAACATTGTGTTCTTTTTTATCTAGATGACATGTTGATAGCTGGAAAAGATTGGCCGGATCTGAGAGAGAAACTTATTTTAGTCCTTGAGGCGTTGAAAAAAGCGAATCTCACGATTAATCTTTCTAAATGTGCTTTTCTCCAGCAACGTGTGAAATATTTAGGATTTATGTTTTCTAAGGGTGAAATTGAGCCGACTGATTCAATGATAAGAGGAATTATTGATTTTCCGGTCCCGTCTGATGCGCACGAGCTTCGAAGATTTTTAGGTCTTGCAGGATTTTTAAGACGATTTGTTCACAAGTTTGCAGAAATTGCCGATCCATTGTATGCCTTGTTGCGAGATAACGAACCTTTTCAGTGGAATGGAGACAGAGATAGAGCTTTTAATACGCTAAAACAGATTTTGGCGGGTAAATCGGTTTTACAGATTTTCAATCCAAAAACTCTCACCGAACTTCACACCGATGCGAGCGCGAAAGGTTTAGCAGCGATGCTTTTCCAGAAATCTTCAGACAAGAAACATCATCCGGTCTATGCAATAAGCCGTCGTACGAGCGAACCCGAGAGAAGTTACCACTCAAGCAAATTAGAGTTGCTTGCAATCGTTTGGGCTGTGTCGCGTTTGCGCTCGTTTTTGATAAATATTCCATTTAAGATTGTAACCGATTTCCAGGCGTTGCTCTATCTAAGCACGCAAAAGACCAAAAATCCGCAGATTATTAGATGGTCTAATCTATTAAGCGAATTTGAGTTTGAAATTGTACACCGAGCGGAGGAAAAATGCCTCATGCCGACGTGATGAGTCGAGCCCCTGTAAAATCTGATGAGTGTCAAAGCGAAATAGAGAATCGAATGCGCGGAATATTTTCGATAGTTAACCAAGAAGACGAAATTTTAATGTAACAATACGTAGTCGGAAAGTTGAAGCGTAAACGTGAAATTTTAAAGAAACCAGTGAGCGAGCGAACCAAGTACGAAAAGAGCGATGTGAAAGATTATGTATGTCTCAACGTGATTCTCTATAAACGTGAAAATAATAAATTATTGTACGTAATTCCCGATAGATGGCGAAAAAGCATGGTTATCCGATACCATGATGTACAATGTCATACTGCATTGGAACGTACTCTCGGTAAACTGCATGAATTTTATTACTTTCCTTATATGCGTCGATATGTAAAACAACACACTTGGGGATGTTTACAGTGCATGTTAACGAAAGCTAAAACAGGTCTGCAAGCTGGCCAATTGAATCCTATCCCACCGACCAGTCGTCCTTTTGCTGTGGTTCACTTAGATCACGAGGTTCCTTTTGTGACTACACCACGAAAGAACAAGTATGCTCTTCTCGCGACAGACAATCTGAAAAGATTTGTTTACGTGCGACCAGTCAAAGATACGAAAGCCACGAGTGTAATCCGAATATTAGAAGACTTTATTTTAGAGCACGGAGCACCAATGAGATTTCTTACCGACCACGGAACATGTTTCACATCAGACATTTTCAGGGAGTTCTGTCAAAAACATGGAATCCATCATACTCTTAACTCACCACGCCACCCACAAGCTAATGGGCTGGTTGAACGGACAAATAATACGCTGATCCCCGCGATTCAAGCAAGTTTACGTCATGCGGATGGTAATGATTGGGATTTACGTTTAAAAAAGGTACAACGGAACTTGAATGAATCACTCAACCAGACGACAGGGAAAAGTCCCTTTGAACTACTTGTCGGTTATGTCAACAGACACGACGAAGGTGAGCTTCGAAAATTGACTGTCGAAGAGATATCGCCGTTGGAGATATCGTGGTAATGAAGGCTGTTGTAAATCAGACAGGACAATCCACAAAGTTGCAAAAACGATATCGAGGTCCACTTTTTATCACTGGAGTATTACATGGGGACACCTATGGATTCGGAGTTATAAAACTAGATAATCGTGGGCGACGATATGCGGCAACCGCACATGCAAGTCAGTTGAAACTTTGGATTTCACCACCAGCTGAAGAAAACGAGGATAACGCAGAAATTGATTCAGAAGAAGAAGAAAATGTAGCAGAAGTCAAGAAAATGGAAGATAAAGAAAAGAAGTCCGATATTGCTTACTATATTATACATTAGTATAATTGTTGGTAAACTTACGATCTTTAACTAAAAATCAGCCAACTGCAGTTATAATTAAATTGAGAATATTGATAAACTCAAAATCGATCCCCGGTAAGATAAACGATAATGTAATATATATATATATATATATATATATATCGTAAGGACAAGATTACTGTAGTCATAGGGTTGTTGTGTGTATAAGAAATAGCCCCAAGCGCAACCCGTAATGCTCCCGAGTTTGGAAAAAGATATTTGCGCAAGAGCCATTTTTGAATTCTCGCATTTCATTGGTCGGCCGCCATGATGAATTGACATAGGTGCAGTGATACAGTGAACCAAGTTGTAAACTTAATTTGAATTCCCGTATTTGATGTTGTTTATTGTTAAAAAAATTTTTAAAACCAATAAGAGGATAATTAAATTTTTTAAAAGCTGCGGAGGTATGAAATAAGAATTTAATTAAATCATTTGGAGCCGATCTCGTATATTTTCGGGATGATAAGTATCTTGTTTTGTTTGCGAGGTTATGGTCGATGACAGTTTTCACCACGAAGTACTACAAGGAGACCGCACGTCTGTGGCGGAGATGGTGGTAAACAGCCCACAAGCGCGATCGCCTGTCCTCGGATTTTTATTTCTTCCCAGATGAGAGCGCCACATGTGGCAAATTGAGGAATTACGATTCCTATAGTAGCAGGCGACAATTTAGTTACAAATTTTCTCTGAAGAGGCGCTCTCATCTGGGAAGAAATCTCGCTATGGAGAAAATCGGAGGAAAAGCGATCGCCAAATTCTGCCCTCCAAATGAAAATAGCCGTAACTGCAGGTTTGGTAAATTTACACTGGACGCGCAAATTCAATTATAAATATCGCACGCAAATTAGTGCCAATTTAGAAGATTAAATAGTGCCTGTCAACCTGAAAAATGTCCAATTTTTAGATTTTGGAAAAATAATAGAATATTTTCCTTGATTTTAATATAAAAATTCAGTTACGGCTTTTTGACATTTCAAAAGTTAAGACGGTGAAAACCGTATCTGCTGAAAGCAATGAATAAATGAAGGAAATCAATTATTCTGAATATAAAAACTCTTAAAAAGTGCTTGATTTTAGAAAAAATGAAAGAAATACGTTTATAAATAGTTTATAATTCAATTTTAGAATTTTAAATATTAAAATATTTCAATGAATTGTATACAGCAGAATTATTAATTCGACATAACATTTTTCAGATAATATCTTATGATCATGAATTAAAGAATGTTTTTAGGATAAAAAGCAACGTTCAACATTTAACTTAAATGGCTTTTAACGAATTGTGTAGATTATATTAGTGAAAACTTTCAATTTCTTAGACTAAAAATTTTCTTAATTAAATAAGGACAAAAAGTGTGGTTCATAAATAAAATATTTTATTTACAGGAAGAAATTTGTTTAGTAAATATAAAGCAGTCGTTAAAGAATAAGGAACATATATAATATCATATAGCGGTGGAAAACTGGTGGAAATCGTAGAAATGTGTATCTACATGCCTGTCAAATTGCGGAAAGCCGTAACTACGTAACGCGCTTGCGCTGCACCAAATGCGCCGATACGGCTAATTTAATTTGTAGCAGCCATACTTTTTGCAGATAGGGGTTAAGAATTTCCTAAAAATTAAATACTTTCCCGTCCGAATTTCAATGTATCCTTTTGCATATAAATTAAGGGAAGTTTCATAAGTATACTGACGATCTTAACTCAATTTTGATAAAAATTGCAGTTACGGCTATTTTCATTTGGAGGGCAGAAATTGCGCCAGGTGAAATACATGGTGTGCGGTCTCCTTGTAGTACTTCGTGGTTTTCACAAAACAAAACAAACAAAGTTTCGCGTGCTCGTTTTCATAGTCACGAGCTATTATTTATTATGAAAAATATAATAAAAAGTGCATAATTCGAGCTAGAAAAGTTTCGCGTACCGTCGACAATGAAATATGTACATACGACAGAAAAATGCTCGTTTTTGGTAAAGTTAATGTATAGGACTTTGGTCTCCTTATGACTATTCTCCATGTGAGTTGTACTTAGAAGAATTAGGTTAGGAAGACACTGGAGATTCAGAAGTCCGCGTTCGCCTTGACGGCGTGAGATGTACAATCGCGGAACTGACGAATTTATATGCAAGCTTTTATGCATATGCATGATCTTACATGTGGTGATATCCAGAGTCTTAAGCTCGTTCTTCGTCGATTGAACCACTTTAAACGAGTAGGGTAGAACCGGAACGGCAAGCATGTTAGTCGCAGATACTTTGTTCAACGCAGACAGATTGAAAGACCAAATCTGTCGAAGAAGATGCTTGCATCTGCTTCTCAGAGATTCCTTCACTTTTGTTACGTTCTGAATGTTGCATTGAGGCACGCCGTGCGCCCAGGTGGGTGACCTGGTGAGATTGATGGCGCTAGTATACTTGTTCACTTCTCGAATAAAGGATTATGCATCATCTATGGATCGTATTGTGCAAATTATGGAATCCTCGAACCCTGATAAATTAGAAGAAATCACAATAATAATAGATGGTGCTGCAGCTCACTTAAAAAATCGCTGCCAGTATTATAAAGTGAATAAATCATCTTTCAAGGAAAAGTGGATCTTCTCAGGTACTGGCCACGAAAAGGACCCTGTGGTGGTGTTGGCGACTTGGTAAAGCACATTGCATCTGCCCATAACTTAAACAAGTCTCACCTAGAACCCATAGCATCAATCTCATACTTCTCTAACCTGAGGAAGTTGCCAGTTTTTGAAAAAGAAAGAAAAAAGAGTGGGAAAAGGTACCAGCAATTACTGAATTCAAAAAGCTCATGCATGGAATGTAGAAGTTGGTGAAAACGGCATGAATAAAGCATACATCACAAGCACTTGCAGACATCCATGGAAAGAAGTACAAGTGTACTCAAACGAGAAGAAAAAGAAAAAACAGAAAGGGCAAAATAAGTAGAATAAGAACTCAATTAACGAAGAACATTATTTTATCAATTTTTTGCATTTCAATGCTGCAAATTATAATATTTTTAATTCTTCGTCACATGAATATATGATTTTAACTGATTCAAGATATAAAACTGTTGATGTTTCAAAATGAATGTATATTAAAAAAAAAAGTTTTTATAAGAAGGACTAACTTCGCGAGTACGAAACTTATAGGATATCTCCTGCATAGTACAATGACGTTTTGTTAAATATTACAATATTTCAGTTACTTTGCGTGCTTTAAAACAGTGCATATAACTCTACAAGCTGCCGAAAAGAAATTTAAATTATATTATTATTTTCCCAAGATACACCATGTTGAATCCAATTTTCGTTAAGTTTTCAACAATTCACGCAAATCTTCAAATATCCATAAATTCGCAAAAAAAAAAATTTGGTAAAAAAAAATACATATCTTGTATTTTACTTTGGAAAACAAAATATATTAGACTTAAACAATTCCGTGACATAACCATCTACTCAGTGCCCGATTTTATAAGAAATCGGTCTTTTATCGTTTAAATATTAGCCACTTTCGATTTTCAAAAATTTCGTATTTTTGAGTTAATTACATTTTTGTTTACCTTAATCATAAAAAATAATAAATCCATCCCTAAAAATGTACAGAATTATTATATACTTCAATAGTCTGTACCTTTTTCAAAATTATTGAATATATAGGTACCTAGAAGTATGAGTTTCCATAGTTTTTTATTTACTTTAATTTAATTATTTTATTATTTTGTAACGGTGAATTTTTGATGCTGAGTTTTTCTGATATT
Organism: Andricus curvator; assembly: GCA_932195095.1. Taxonomy (NCBI): domain Eukaryota; kingdom Metazoa; phylum Arthropoda; class Insecta; order Hymenoptera; family Cynipidae; genus Andricus; species Andricus curvator. Next base: position 20,197 of record CAKNYM010042147.1, on the reverse strand, counting down.
TGTGGTGAAATTTGAGGTGAGTGGATTATGGAACTGTGTAGAAGGGTTTGTTTGTGACAGCTTCCTGGCGGACCGAATGAACGGAATGGATACGCTACAGCGTATCTTTATAGTATCCACATCGTATCCTCTCCGTATCATGCAAGAAAAACTTATCAAAAAAGCAAGGTGAACATTTAACTTGTTGAAATTCGGATTCTACGTGAAAATTTGCGTTAGAAGGTCACGGAGTAATTGCAATAGTTTTTCTTGCAACGTTAAAAACTTTAAAAAAATATAATACCTATCGACAACGTGGGCTGAAGGCGACTTCAAGCGCATCCATAATCGCGTAGGTAGTATGTTGCTACTGAACGACGATGCATTTGAAGTCGCCTTCAGCCCACAATAATGACAGTTATAATATTGTTTTAAAGTTTTTAACGTTGCAAGAAAAACTATTGCAATTACTCCGTGACCTTTTAACGGGAAATTGCACGTAGAATCCGAAATTCAACAAGTTAAATGTTCATCTTTCTTTTTTAATGAGTTTTTCTTGCATGATACGGAGAGGATACGATGTGGATACTATAAGGACACGCTGTAGCGTATCCGTTCCGTTCATTCGGTCCGCTAGGGAGATTGATTGAGAGATTGAGAAAGGGGTGAGGATATCTTTGGGGATCACGACAGATTTGGGTAGAAGTAGAGGTTAGGTTGGTTTGAGTTTTTTGAAAGGGTGGGATTACCGAGTTGGTTGTAGCAGGGCGGGGTAGAGAGGGAGAAAGGCAAGGTAGGTAGGCGCGACGATAGATGGAGACGGAGTACGATAAAAGGCGAGATCATTTGAATTGGATTCATGGCTAGCGGAACGAGTACCAGCAAGGAAGAAAGGGATGTAGATCAGGAAGTTCTTAGTACACCGAAAGGGGAGAACAAAGAAAGGAAGGCAAGGGGAAAGTATAGAAAAACTGCACAAAAGGAGATATTGAGAGCGAACAGCGTGGTATCGATTGAGTCATTTCTCAAACGGAAGAGAGACGCCGGAAAAACATAGTTTTGTAGAGAAGGATGAGAACAATAAAGGAACAGAAGGAAACAGAGCTGAGTCTAAAGATCCGATGGAAGAGGAAAGATTGAAAAAAACGCGCGAAATGATGATAGAAGGGGAATGTATGAAGAAAAGCAGGAGAAAAGGGGAGAGGAAACAAAGAAAGAAATTAGGCGGGAAATAGCCGAACTTCAGGAAAAAATGAGTAAATGGGAAGAAGTAAGGGAAAAGCTAGAGAAAAGGATGGAGACGTTGGAACAAAGACGAGAAAAGCAGGAAGAAACTACTAAAGAGGTAGAGGAGTTGGAAGGTAGGATACAAAAATAAAAAGCTCAAACCGGCAGTTTGGATGTGGGGAGAGTGGGAATAAGGAGAAGGAAAAGTTGAGAAAAATGGAACAGAGAATATAAAAGAAAGAGGGAGAAGAAAGAAAAGGAAACATAGTGATGAAGAGTCTAAGATCAGAGGGGGAGAAGCTGAAGGAAAAAGTGGAAAAAGTACTTAAAAGGATTGATGCTAAGGTAGAGATACAGGAAGTGCGAAGTATAGGAAGGGAAGAGCGAAGTGGAGAGAGAATTGTACTGGTGAAACTTAAGAAATGGTAACATGAGAGGAGAGTACTGACAAAAATAAAGGCTGTTACATGGAAGCTCGGAGAGAATAGAGAATGATTTGACATGGGTAGAAAGGAATATGCAGTATAAGTTAAGGAAAAGAGCGGAAGAGGAAAGAAGAAAGGGAAGAACATGGGTTAAGTATGGGAGAATACAGATAGAAGGTGTATGGCGGGATTGGGACCAGGACAGGGGAGGGTTAGTAAAAAATGAGGTGTCGGGAAACTAGGAGAAATAGAAATAAGAAATAGTAGGAAACAAAAAGAGACGAGAAACGAAAGTAGGGAAGATTGGAGTATATGCTACTGGAATATAGCAGACTTGGAAAGGAAGTATAGGGAGTTCATGAGAAATTTGATACAATGGGATGTCGTAGTAATGATGGAGACGTGGCTAAGTAAAAATGGATGGCAAAAAGTACGGGAAAGATCACCAAGAGATTACAAATGGCAAGTTCAAAATGCAAAGAGAAAGAATCAAAAAGGCAGAGCAATGACAGTAATGCGGATGGGAGTAAGGAAGGAATGTATAACAGAGAAGGATAAGAAAGAGATGAAAGAACAAAAAGAAGGATTAACAGTAGAAAAGATAAATATGGGAGGAAAGAGGTGGAAAATAGTGGGAGTTTATGTGAAAGGTGATATTCAGGAAAAATCGGAGGAGATGAGAGAACTGATGGAAAAAAAGAGATTAGACTTATAATAGAAGGAGATTTTAATGCGAGAACAGGAGATAGAGGCGGAAGGGAATGGGGTGGAGAGCGAAAACGAAAATCAAAAGACAAGATACTGAATGAGAAGGGAAAAAATGGTTGAGGAGCCTAGAGAAGATGGGATCGTTTATCCTAAACAGAAATATAGAGAAGGGTGAGGAAGAGGAATATTCACGTACAGGAGGAGAAAGGGGAATCACGAAAGGAGAATTCGAATCACTTTCCCATAATAGTGACACTAGAGGGAGAAAAGAAGGCAAAAGTAAATGAGCAGGAAGAGAGGAATGGTCAATGGAAGGTAAATAACCGTTTAAGGGGTAAAGAATATCAAAATGGGAGAAAGAAATGTAAAAAAGGAGGTGGAAATAATAATAGGACACATAAAAAGAGTATTAGAGTGCACAAGCAAAAATGAAGTTAGTGAAGGAGGGGATAGAAGTCGATGGGATGATAAATGTAAACAGAATAAGAAGGAAATGAGCAGGGAATTAAGAAAATGGAGAAAAGGGACAAGTAGTGGAGAAGAATATAGGAGAAAAAAGGAGTATACTGAGTTGTGTGAACAAAAAGTAAGAGGAGGATAATAAAAGGTTTGGAGAAGAAGCGGAAAAGGCTAGGATGAAAGAAGAGGTTTGGAAGGTGGTAAATAGAGAGAAGCAGAAGGAAAAGAGTAAACCAGGATATTGAGATGGTAGAATCGAAAACATATTTTATGGAATTGCTAGGAAGGGTAGGAAGTAATGTTAGGAAAGGAGGAAAATATGGCAGGGAAACAGATGAGGAGGAAATTACAAGGGAGGAAATAGTCAAGGTATTAGGGATAATGAAAGATGGAAAGGCACCTGGTATGGATGAGATTCCAAATGTGGTCTGGAAATATGGGGGACAGAATTATAGGAATGAGCATGGATAATGTGCAATAGAGTATGGAGAGGAGAAGGGTGGCCAGAATAATGGAAGGAAGGAGTAGTTGTACTCATATTGAAGATAGACCAAGTGGAGGAGGTTAAACATTATAGGAGTGAGTCTAATGACAACATTGTATAAAGTATATATGACTGTTTTATCGGAGATGTTAAAGAAAGAAGTTGAGGAAAAAAAGATAGAGTCACCGAATTAGACAGGGTTGAGAAGAGGGATGGGGGTAATGGACAACATATATGTTCTGAACTATCTAGTAAATAAGAGGATTAAAAGGGAGAAAGGGGCAATGATAGCAATGTTCGCGGACTTGAAGGCGGCGTTTGACTCATCAGACCGAGGCGAGATAGAAAAAGGAATGGTGAAAAAGGGGATACGTGAGGGATTAATAAAGAGAGTATCAGAAATTTGTAGAGAGACAAAAAGCAGGGTAAAGGTAGGAGAGCAAGTAGTAGATAATTTATGTTTGGTGAGAGGAGTAAGACAAGGAAGAAGACATGAAGAGAAAAGGATGGGGAGGAGTTAGGATAGGGACGAAAAGGAATATACACTGGCATATGCGGACGATATAGTGTTGATGGCAGAGGATTAAGAAGGGATGATGGGCTTGATTACAGGAATAGAGAAATACTTAGATGGAAAAAAATTAAATTTAGATGTAGAAAAGACAAAGATAATGAGGTTTAGGAAAGGAGGGGGAAGAAAGAAAGAATGAACGAGGAGATGGTAGGGAATAAAATTAGAAGAAGTAAAAGAGTTTAAGTATTTGGGATATACCTTGCAGGAAAATGGAGAGCATAGAGCTCCCATAAGAGAAAGGATAAAAAAAGCAGCAGGGGTAATGAAACAGACAGAGGGAATAGGAATAAGAAGGTTTAAAAAAATTGGAGAAGGAGAATGTGGCTATTTGATATGCTGGTATGGCCGGTATTAGGTCATGGAGCAGAGATATGGGGATGGAAAAAAAGGAAAGAGGTTGAGAGTTTACAAGAAAGTTATATAAGGTGGACGTTAGGGGTAGACTGGAGGACGCCGGGATATATGGAGTACAGTTCCACAGACTAAGCTTCGGCGGCGTGGTATCGCTTATACGTGAGTGGCGCGACCTATCTTGCGCCTCGGAAGTGGAGGGGATACACAGGAGTAAGCGAGGTGTCCGAGAGTGGTATCCGCCTTCTCTTTCCAACCTCTGTATCCCCTCCACCTCTAAGCCACTAGATACGCCGCGCCACTCACGTATAAGCGACGCCACGCCGCCGAAGCTTGGTTGGTGGAACTGCACTCATGGTGAGAGAAGAAGCGCCAAGGGATAAATTAAGTATTAGAGCGGGAAAGAGGGCATGGAAATTTTAGACGAAACTAAGGAAGGGAAAGGGAGGGGAGTTAGCGAGAAAGTGTTTGATAAAGGTAGAATAAAGGAGAGGGAGGGCAATAGAATAAACCAGATGGCAAGAAGAAAGGAGGAAGTTCTTTAATGCTTGAGATATATAAGACGGGAATGGAGTAAACTATAAAGAATTAGAAAAAAAGGAGAATGAAAGACAATTATTAAAAATATGAGGGATGATTGAGTAATCAAAATATAGTAAATGGTATGAGATGATGAAAAAGGAAGGAGTACCAAAGTGTTTAGAAATGGGATGGGGAGATTGAAGATGGACAAGAATAGCAAGATTTAGATTGGAAAAAGAGGTAAGGGAATCTGTGAGGAGAATCTGTGAATTCTGTGAAATCTGTGAAAAATGGGAGCATGTATGGGAAGGATGTAGGAGATGAATGGAAGATAAAGGAAGCTGGCAAGAGAATGTGGTAAAGATTCCAGGGGAGGATGGATTGGGGAAAGAGTGGATGAAGGAGTTAGAGGGGGCGAGAGGAGCGAATGAGAAAGAATGAAAGAATGGATGTGAAGAAAAAATGGCAAAGTGGAGGCACAAAAGAAGTGAAAGAAAAAGACACGGAAGTCGCTCAGATTAGAAGCATAAAGATTTGTTATGTTATGTAAAAAGATGTTTATGTAATAGCGTAAGTAGATTAAGATGCAGTTCCGATCTCTCTCTCTCGTTTGAACTCTCGCTTTCGATCACTCGCTCACTCGTTCGCTAACACGTCCCAAATTACGCTATCGAAAAAATAGAAATAAGGATCTAGATATAAAGGTTTATGTAAATAGTTATAAATAAATGTAAATATATACTAAGGAAATACCAATTATAAAATATGTAGGTGGAAGTATTCTAAGGAATGGAGGTCATGTAAACAATTAGAGGACAGATTATGAATAAAGAAAAACTAAATTGTATTCCAATTTAACTACATTTTATTTAAATCTCGAAAACTTCTCAACTAAAGGAAACCATAAAAAAAATTAATTAACACTCCAATGGTTGCGCCCCTTATAGTCACATACTTGGTTGCGCTGGATCTCTCAGATCCATAAACGAAAGTCAGTGATACTGGGCCTGGTTACACCGGCGAGCCTACAGTAGGCCGGCTTACAATAAGCTATAGCTTAAATACGAGAGTGGCTCAGTTTTACGTGGGCGCAAAAGCGTTTTCGGCAGTGACTCTCTGTCGCACACGTGGAGTCCTTGTGGCTTCTGCGCCGATGCGAATCTGGCCACTCTCATTTAAGCTAGCTTATTGTAAGTTAGTGTTGCAATATCGAATAAAAAACGAATCGAAAGAAACCATCGATGTTTCCGATATATCGGGTTATTTTTAAGAAACATCGATGCATCGAAAAAAACATCGATGATTTAAAAATAACATTCTTTTAATGTAATATATTAAATGTTTAATATAAATAGATAATAATAATAAATATATTATAAAATATTGTTTAATATAAATATAAAATATTATACAAATATAAATATAAAAAATATCAATATTGTATATGATATTTTAAATATAATATTTTAGTGGTTGCATCTGAAACAATCTTCTCAGATTATTACATTTTCAGAATAGGAAAAGAAATGATAAAAAAAAATATAAAAAAATTTCAAAATTGCTAATATTTTAAAAACATCCTTCGTAACAATATTTAAATGAAAATAGGATTCTTTCCAGAGGGCTGTCTTAGGTTGACTCTTCCCCTTTTTTCCCTCTTTTTTCTTTTGTTGTGTAATTGTCTCAAATGAGACGGACAGGACGCAATCTAATTTTGATTTGTGAATTTTTGCATGCTCTGATTTTGGTTGCATAAAATTATTCATAAAAAAGTAGATTTTAATTCGATCTTAAATGAATTTTTAAATAGAGACACTAAACGACATTCTTTCCAATCTGCAGGGTTGCTTATAATACTTCTGAGAGTTCTTTTAATTAAAGGCGAACAAAAAATTTTTACATTAATTTATCGAAAGAATCCTTTTCTATTTAAATAGATAGATGAACGTTTATTTTTCAGCTTGCTGGCCTTAAAAAATTGATTTGAACACTTCCATTTTTTACAGAATTTTCTTGAAACTAACCCTTAAAAAAACTAACATCCATCCATACCTTATACCTAAGACCGCACGGTCTTATCGCCTTTTCTTCCTCGCTTCGCCTCACCTCGCTCGCATGTCCCTACTTTTCGCATTTCCTCGCATTGCCAAACTCTGCTTCCGCGGCTAATACCTAATACTTAACGACTATTTACAATATTTCCTTCTCCATTTCTGTTCCTCCTTCCTTCTCTTCTTCTCCATCTTACCCAACACTCCCATCACCCATGCTACTGCCCTTTTGTTCCCCCTTTCGTCCATCAATACCTCCATGCTTATCCCACTCCTTTCCACCTCTACGCACTCCTCCAACCAGTGCTCCACTCTTGCATCACCCTTCCCACACAGTTCACACATCCTCTTCTCCCTAGAGGGCCATAACATATTAAAAGCATCAATGCACCCACATCTCATCCTCGCTATAAGATCCTGACTTCCTTTCTCTCCTTTCTCACATAGATATTGCGCTCTCGCCCTTGGCATAATCCACACATAGTTCCCGTTGAACCTTGACTCTCTTATTCTCTCTTCACCAGCTGTCTTCTCTCTCTCCATGCCGTCTTTCTTAATCAACTCATATACCTTCCTTCCTTCCTCGTGCATCATTCTCACTTCATCCATCTGCAGTCCATTCGTTCTAAAATGCCTTTCCCTTTCAACCTCGATCTTCCCACCCCCTCTCCTGTTCTCCTTCTCCCACCAACACTTGCTAACCAGCTTACTTCCCCCCTCTTCCAAAAATTTCTCCTCATATTTACATACCCGACTCCCCGCTAGAATCCCTACACTCGTTCTGCCCGTCTCCCTCCTGACAATATAATTAGGCGTGTTCCTTGCCAACCCCAGTGTCCACTTTACATACCTCTCCTGTGTCCTATTTACCTCTTCACTTTCTTTTCATCCCCACGCCTCTACTCCATATAATAGCACACTCATCACTAGTCAGTCAAACAATTTCATTCTCCTTTCAAAATCATCTAAAAATAACTTTTTTCCCAACCCCCACACCTGCCTCATCACCACATTTGCCCTCCCCACTCTCTCTTTTATGTGACGATCCACTCCCCCATTCCACCGAAACAAGAAGCCCAGGTACACAAACTCTTTCACCTCCTGCACCGCCTTTCCCTTCCACTTTCACTCCCTTATCCCTTCCCCCTCCTTTTCTGAACACCATAACCTAGTACTTTTCCGCATTCAGCTCGAACCTGTTCTTATCCAGGTATCTTCTCAACCTCTTCATCATCTCCTTTAAGGCCTAACCTATCCTGACTTCTCCTATCACCCCGGCCTCCAGCTTACTTTCCATATCCGCAATTAAAATCGCAAAAAGCATTGGGCTAAGCGGACACCCTTGCCTTAACCCCCTATCCATCCAGAATCCCTCCGAAATCCCCTTCCCTCCTCACCCCTTAACTTTGGTCTCTTCATATATCTCCCTTACCCTCTCGATCAGGCCTCTCTTCACTCCCCTATCCTCCATCGCCTCCCACAACCTCCCCCTATCCACCGAAGGAAACGCCTTTGAGATCCACAAAAAACGCGTACACTCTTAACCCCTTCTTCGCTAATTCTATATCCACCACGTGCTGCAGAACGTAGATATTGTCGATAGTACTCCTGCCAGCCTTAAAGCCCGCATGCGTCTCCGGCAATATTCCTTTCCCCTCGACATCCTTCCGCAGCCTCTCTGCCAACACCATCGCTTATACTTTATACGCCATATTCATTAGCGTAATCCCTCTATAATTTTCCTGTCTATCCCTATCTCCTTTCTTATACAGTGGCACTATTAATCCTTCTCTCCACCCTCCTGGGGTTGACAACATGCAGGGGTCCGACTTCAATGACAGCAACTTCGTTTTTTTATTTTTTAACGCTGAAAACTAAACTTGTTGCAATTACGACATGACCATTAAACGTAAATTTTAACGTATTATTATAATTGCCCTGGCAGACCGAACGAACGGAACGGATACGCTACATCGTATCCTTATAGTATCCACATCGTATCCTCTCCGTATCATGCAAGAAAAACTCATTGAAAAAGAAAGATTGACATTTCACTTGTTGAAATTCGGATTCTACGTGAAATTTTGAGTAAAAAGGTCACAGAGTAATCGCAGTAGTTTTTCTTGCAACATTAAAAACTTTTAAGAAATATAATTATATTTCTTAATTATATATATAATTTCTTAACGTCATCGATAAGTATTAATACTTATCGATGACGTGCGCTAAAGGCGACTTCAAACGCATCGTCGTTCAGTAGCAGTTAATAGGCGTTATCCGTCGACGATGCGTTTGAAGTCGCCTTCAGCCCACGTTATCGATAAGTATTATATTTTTTTAAAGTTTTTAATGTTGCAAGAAAAACTATTGCGATTACTCCGTGACCATTTAACGCAAAATTTCACGCAGAATCCGAATTTCAACAAGTGAAATGTTCATCTTCCTTTTTTAATGAGTTTTTCTTGCATGATACGGAGAGGATACGATGTGGATACTGTGAGGATACGCTGTAGCGTATCCGCTTCGTTCGTTCGGTCCGCCAGGGTTCAACTGTTTACATATTTATTTTGCTTCTTTTATTAGTTGTAATGCCATATTACTTTACCATTATTTTACCGTTACGCTGCAACGTAACGCCTGCGTTCGGCCGGTCCGCCAGGGGCAACGCATAACTACCCTGTAAAAAGGAGAGCATTGAAGTAGATTATATGGCATTGAAAAAATCGTACACTTTAATGCCTATAAATCCAAACAAATTCCGTTTTTGTCCGAATGCGCTTCATATGAATGGGTATACCGTCACACTAAATCTTTATTTTCGCGGAACAGAAGAATGTTTTTTGATGAACACTTTTTTATTCTTATTCAGCCTCCCCAGATTTCAGGAGCAAGTTTTTCTTATTTTTTTAAACTGAAAAATAGATCTTTAGTTGCTATCCCAAGACGATTTTCAAAACCCATGAAATTTTAACCTCAACATTCTTGTATGATTTACTCGGAATTGGTTAGCTTTTTCTAATCAAACTAATTTTCTCTCAATTTAGCAACTCAATATATCGGGAGTGAGTGTTTTTTTTCCGTCAACTGAAAATTGCACTTTTTATCGTGATTCGCAACTAAGCCTATTCCAATTTTAGGTTCCTGTCACTTTCAAATTGTAAACTTCCACATTCTATTTCTCGGAAATGGATCATATTTTTTGGCCTCAATTTATAAACATTTCTGCTAGTGAGTTAAATATGTGGTTTTATCTTCAAATGGTGATTTCAGAATGTTATTTCGCTCTCCTGGAAAATTACGATTCAACTGCAGTCTTATTTACCAATTTTAACAGGAATAATCCACACGAGTTTTTTAAATCGTACAAAAAGATTCAAAAGCATCATGGATATGTTCATAATTATTATTATATACAATTATACTTACCGGCGTCTGTGAATTCTTCGTATCCCAATTCTGATTCATATATGAGCACCTCAGAGCGAAGACTCCGCAGATTCGAGAGGAAAAACGAGACAATTATCGTTGCGCTGTCTTACTCTTCAGGCATTCTGTGTAAGAGTTTCGCTTTCTAACGGTACTTGTCTCGTTTTTCCTCACGGCTCTGCGGAGTCTTTCTTTTGCTCTGACGTGCTCATATACAATTTTCACCCGCTTTGTCTGGTTGCCATAGATCACTCTTTTTATCGGTTTTTTGAGTCTTTTTTCTAAATATTAAATAACAAATCGCACCGACGCGACATATTCCCTTCAGCGTTCCTTTTTAGCGATATTTACTCCTTAAAATCAACTTCTGATGGTGTCGTGGGACAACTATAGGGTCAGGACGGAGTTGATTGAAATCCCTGCCGATGAAACAGCACTGAAAAAGCACTGGCGAACGGCACTGGGCCGCCAGTGCTTTTTCAGTGACTGTTTCTGCTGATTTCGGCACCTAAACGGCACGGTTCTATTGTATTCGTCACGTACCGGACAGGCAGAGTGGTTTACAGCAGTTGGCCGCTACCAACCCGAATCCCGTTTTAAAATTTTCTTCAAATTATTAACATTTTTTTTTTAATTTATGAATTTTCTCATTATATATATTTTATACTTATAAATTATATACTAATATACTATTCTGAAGTTTATTTCGAAAATGTTGTCTGTTTTGGCGTATCTCATTCCATTTACGAGATACATTATGTTCATTCGAATTTTAAACTTTTCAAAAAAAAAGTTAGATATCTGAAATCATCGAAACCCGTAAATTCTGAATTTCTAACTTTCGCAGAGGTAATTTCAAAATTTCACAAATTTTAATTTTTCATTTTTAATCCCTTTCAGCTGGTCTACTTGGTAGCCTATTCGCAGGTATAAAGAGAACTTCTGCAGGCATTTAAAACTGTAATCTGAGTAGCTTTAAACGAGCAGCACTGAAACGGCACTAGGCAGTGCTTTTTGAGTGCCGTTTCAGTGCTGTTCCATCGGCAGGGATAACTCCGGACAGTGCAGTTAGGGAGTTCTTTTCCAAGAGTTACATTTTAACTCGTCTTCTTCTACTCCGCTTGTCGTTTACTCAAAACAGTGGGACTTTTATAGGGTATGCTTCGGAATTGATTTTAACTCCGCTTTTTTAACAGTGTATGTTTTTAAACTTGACGCGGCAATAAACAAGGTTATATGCATGTCACGCATATTATGTTGGAATATTATGGGTGTGTTGAGCCCAAACTTGTAGTTATGTATAACTACAAGAAAACTATCCACCTAGAAACACTACCCGAATTGGATAGTGTCACGCCTACCCTGAAATGGAAATGGCTTAAGGGGGGATCCTCATATAGATGGACAAAAATTGACTCCACCTTTGTGAATTGATTGTGACAAAACTATACAATATTTTTTTTGAAAATTTTACAGTGTATTCTTGAAGTGTTAAAAATACATACTATATTTTTTATTTTACATAATTTTCATTAGGGGCGAGGGTAAAAAAAAACCAATAAACTTTTTTTTTCCCCCAATTTGGCGTGCAAGTTCACCGTCGCGTCATCTCCCTGAAACCTAAAAAAAGGATTTTTCTGTTATTGTAAGGTCCAGATCTCGTCGATATACCTAATTTTAGGGTATACAAAAATTCTATGACAAAATGGCGGACTTTTGAAAAAAAAATTAAAAAGTTTTTTTATTATTATTGCAAATTAACGGTTAAATAAATTTTTTTTTCAAAACAAGTAGGTATATCGACTAGATTATTAAATTATCTTTCAAATGGTATTTTTTTTTTGTAAGTTGAAAATTCACTATGTTATGTTGCACGACAGTATATTCTTGAAATGTTGTACTTTCGAATTCTACAATAAAAAAAAATCGATTTTTTGAACCATCTATATGAGGATCCCCCTTTAATGGTATACACACACGCCGCCAATTGGTCACTTCTGGCATTATTCCCTTACTTTTTAATACACGCAGGGCCATCTTTCGAACACGTTTTACCACTGTGCACAAACTATACCTTTTTTCGTTGAAATTACATTTCGATTAAATCGAGTTTCGTTGAATAGACCATTTTACCTATCGGAAAGTTTAGTGCGCATGTGCAATCGACTTTCTGTTGTACCCAGTTGTTGCGATCATTTTTGCTCGTTGAATACCGTGAAAACAATTTTCTGTAATTTTTAAACAATTGTGACAAGTTATCGAAAAAAAATTGCAAAGTGATAATGAATTTGAATGAAAAAGGAAGAAAGGGAGAGTGTATGCGTTGTATGTACGGCTTATGTAAAAGGGATAGTTGTACCAAAGCATAAAAGAAACATAACCTCTTCTACTTTCATACGTTCAAATTTGATACGTTTCCCGAAACCTTGTTTACAATACAGAAGTGGTCGTATAAGGAAACAAGACTTCAAGAAATATTTTGAAGAATGTAATAATAATTGCTTGAAATGTAAAACCTCTCAATTTCGCCTCTTTTAAACTTAACTATGATCCTTCATCAATTTGTGGATCGATGTCCCTTCCTTTTTCTATGCATTCTTTTACTCTGCAATTATATTGTTAAATATATTAAATTATATTATAACAACTTATAACAATAAATTACAGTAACTATAATAATGTTGCATGCAAGCACGAAGTGTGTATTTTGATTTTAATTACGTTTTTAATGTATTATGAATTTTATTTATTTGCAATATTTTTGCACATTGTCAATTTTCTAATTTAATTTAATTCATATTTTTGACTGAAGTTCAAAAATGTAAGAATATGCTTCCAAATTATATATTCTTTTGTAACAGATTTGGCATTTTCCGCAAATTTCGGCCTTGAAACAATACACTATACAATAACTATTAATTTTTTACCATTTTCTTCCCAAAACACCATCAATTTAATTTTTAAACAATTACAATACTCCAATCCTGTCTTTTACTTTCAATATTTATTGTAATCACAAAAATATAATTAACATTTAATAATATAAGAAACGTAACCTACTACAAACCTGTTTACAAGTTCAGCTTTTTTACCACTATCAGGTTGCTTCCGGCAACGACCGTCTCAATTGAACAAAATTATGTTTTTCTATTTCACACTTGCCCGATTTCGCACCTGATACATCATCTTCATTTAATTTCACTCCGACAAAAGGTACAATTGTATACATTTGTACAAAATATGAGCGTAAATTTTATACTACGCGGGGTGCACATGGCAGCCGCACATGCGCATATGAACTTCCGATAGTTAGGTAAAATGGTCTATTCTCTATTGCATACCTACCGTTTCCGCAACGATGTTGCAACACTATTGTAAGTTGGCCTACTGTAGGCTCGCCGGTGTAAGCAGGCCCACTGAAGCAATTATCTGTCCATAATTTTATCTCGGGAGGTGGTATGAGGGATAAACCTTATTGTTCAAAAACCTTTTATTAAAATATGTAGTAAAAAAAACTTTTACAATAATTATTGTACATAATATTACTTTTTGGCACTTGAGCAGCGTTTCACTGTTGGTCACTTACTCTAAACTACAAAAAACCAAATCAAAGAAGTTTACATGCTGTAGCATACACGAAGAAAATGTTAAAGAACACGTGGCACGTGAGACATGACATCCCTGCTAAAAATTTCGGATTCCGAAATTGGTCCGAATTTATCCGATTCACGATTTTTTTCCGAAATATGTCCGATCTAATCCGAAAACTGTACGAAAACAGTCAAAAATTTGTCTGATTATATCCGGAGTCTGTCCGGACCAAATACTTCGACTTCGGAAAGAGTCCGATTTGATTCGAAATTAGTCCGGAATTCAAAACCTGAAATTATTTTCGTTGAACTAAAAATGGAAAATAGTCCGGTCTAATCCAAAATTTATTCGAACGTAAACTTTCACTCCCGAAAGAGTCCGACTTGATCCGAAATTAGTCCGGAACTCAGCACCTGAAATTATTTTTGTTAAAGTAAAACCGGAAAAACTTCCGCTTAAATCCGAAATCCTTATGGTCAAAAATATCCACTCCGGAAATATTTCGATTCTATCCGAAATTAATATGCAGGTTTAAGTTGTCATTCGGTGAAATTAAAGTGAAAACGGAAAATCGTCCGATTAAATCCGAAATCTTTCCGGTCTGAAACATCAACTCCGGAAATAGTCCGATTCTATCCGAAATTAATCAGCAGGTTTTAGTTGTCATTCGGTGAAATTAAAGTGAGAACGGAAAATCGTCCGCTTAAATCCGAAATTCGTCCAGTCCAAAATATCGACTCCGGAAACAGTCCGATTCTATCCCAAATTTATCCGCAGGTTTAAATTGTAATTAGGTGAAATTCAAGTGCAAGCGGAAAATCGTCCGATTAAATACGAAATCTGTCCGGTCTAAAACATCAACTATGAAAATAGTCCGATTCTATTCAAACTTAATCCGCAGGTTTAAGTTGAAATTTGGTGAAATTCAAGTGAAAACGGAAAATCGTTCGATTAAATCCGAAATCTGTCCAGTCTAAAACATCAACTCCAGAAATAGTCCGATTCTATCCGAAATTAATCCGCAGGTTTTAGTAGTCATACGGTGAAATTAAAGTGAAAACGGAAAATCGTCCGCTTAAATCTAATATTCGTCCGGTCCAAAACATCGACTCCAGAAACAGTCCGATTCTATCAAAAATTAATCCGCTGGTTTAAGTTGTAATTTCGTGAAATGCAAGTGAAATCGGAAAATCGTCCGCTTAAATCCAAAATGATCTCTCGACAGGATCTCTCGACGTACTAGGGGATGATAAAGAAACGGTAGCTAAAAATGCAGAAATCTTGATCGCAAAAGCCAAAGAGATTGGCTTGGAAGTTAGCGAATCGAAGACAAAATATATGACCGTCGTCAGGTCCGGAGAAAGTAATCAAGACGGGGATCTAATGGCCGGAAATATGAAATTCGAAAGGGTTAACGAGTTTAAATACCTCGGGTCTATTATAACTAGCGAAAATAAGATTAAAACGGAAATCAATGCGCGGCTACACGCTGGCAATGGGTGCTATTATGCAGCAAACACGCTACTAAAATCGCGATCGCTATCTAGAAACATCAAAGTAAGAATTTACAAAACGATAATAATGCCGGTCGTCATGTACGGGTGTGAAACGTGGGCGCTGACGAAAGGAGAAGAGAATAGGTTTAGAGTTTTCGAGAATAAAGTACTTAGAAAAATCTATGGTCCAAAAAGGGACGAAGAGACCGGCGAGTGGAGAAAACTGCATAATGATGAGCTGCACGCTCTCTACGGGTCAGCAAATATTAATAGAGTAATGAAAGCGCGTAAATTAAGATGGGCGGGGCATGTAGCAAGAATGGGCAATGAAAGAACAGTGGCGCAAGTTTTAAGAGGGAGACCGACTGGTAAGAGACCCCTAGGCAGACCGAGAAACAGATGGGAGAAAAATGTAAGGGATGATCTAAAAGAACTAGGACATGATTACTTAAACTGGATGGAGAATGCACAAGACAGAGATGTGTGGCGGTCTCGGGTAGATGAGGCAATGAACTTTCGAGTTCGAACTGCTAATCTATAATAATAATAATAATAAACGATGAGGTAGAGTAGTTGCTTTTACTAAACGATGACGCAGAGCAGTTGCTTTTACTAAACAGATAGTCAAGGCCCGTACTACTCTGTTTAGTAAAAGCAACCTAATGAAACTAAACAGCGTCTAGTAGATTTTACCCATCACGTAGTTATTATTACAATATTTTAGCTTACTAAACGGAAATAGTTGCATATACTATAACAGTTCTCTCCGTGAAGTTGATGGGAATGATCATGGATTTGATGACGATGTGCACTGTTAAAAAAATCTGGTCGAAATTTAATATACATGTGAGTAAAGTCATTTGCACATACCGTACATTAATTTTAATATACCATCATTTTGTAAAATTAATATACATGTATATTAAAGTCGGTAAAACAGAGTGCGTGAAAACAACAAGTTCTTTGATTCCTTCAGATCCTGTCAAATATTAAAAAATAAAGGAATAACCTTGAATTCGTCGACTTAATTCCTACTTACAATTAAAGTGCAACGTACGGGTGAAATTTTTTCTAAAATTCGCTGTGAATGTTAGAATTTTAACGTGAGTACAGGTGCTTGGAGGTTAGGTTTCTCAATTATTTGTTTAATTGACCTTTTCTCTTAAAAACCAGTGTAATTTATATTTATCTAGGAGAAAATATTATGTTTGATTATTTATAATTGAAAATTGCTGCCAAAATTGTTTTTAATTTGTGTGAAGTGCAAATATCTGACTTTCCTGATAAATGATCAATATGCGGTATATGAAATTTAATAAAATAGTCTCTTGAAGGCGATTTAGTATACCTAGATTTTAGATTTAATATACAAAAGTATATTAAATGTATATTAAAATTGCAAACATTTTTAACAGTGTGGAAGAAGGAGCAGTTGATCGGAATGTTGATAGAATTGACGATGATGTGGAAAAAAGGAGTTTATGGAAATGATGATGTAATTGACGATGATGTGGAAGGAACAGTTGATGGGAATGATGATGGAATTGACGATGATGTGGAAGAAGGATCAGTGGATGGGAATGATAATAATTATTGATTCAAATAGTTTTTGTTTTACTGTTCTCTAAACGGTATGCTATTATTGTACGTAATATTTCACTATTCAACATACTTCAATGACTTCTCGTGCAACTTTTAACATCCTGTTTTCGCTCATTTATAATTAAATACTCTATAAGTGTATCGAATTTCATTTTTTTTAGTTCAGTTTGCTATACCGGATAAGATTAGGGTGTATTGCGTTCGCGAATAACTAGACAAATATCGGGCAAAGACGGATAAGATCTAAATTATGCGCATTCGTCAGAAAGGACAAATTTCGGATTCAAGCGGATGAGATCTGGATTAATCGCATTCCTAAAAATCGTACAATTTCGGACTTGACCGGATTAATCGCATCCGCCAGACCGTACAAAACATGGACATGGCCGAACACGGCCGGGCAAAAATCCTACTAATCGCATCCGCCAGACCATATAATACACGGTCATGACCGGACACAATCCGGATTTATCACATCCGACAAACCGTGCAAAACACGGACATGACCGGACACAATCCGGATCGATCGCGTCATTCAGATCGTACAAAACACGGACTCGACCGGACACAATCCGGATTTATCAGTCGTTTCTCACAAGCGCTAAAATTTTTTTTGTTTAGTATATAAGGACCGTTTCGACCCATATACTCAGCGTGTGATATTCTGCGTTAGTGAAGTGCGTTATATATGTAGTAGTGTTAAGTTAAGCTATAGAAATAGGTTTGTGTGCGTCAAATAAATGAAGAATACATTTATCGTGTGTAAACTGCTTATATAACCTTGTTATATAACATTTAGGCGGTCCGTCAGACCGCATAATGAACGGACATGATCGGATACAATCCGGTTTGATCAAATCTGTCAGACCGTACAACTTTCGGATTCTACCGGACAATATACAGATTTATTATTTTTTTCGTTCTACTTTATCTGGAAAATTTTTAAATACACCGGGATAGAATCCGGATGACGTCCCGGACACAATCCGGATTGATAACATCCGTCAGACCGTACAAAATACGGACTCAACCGGATCTAACCCGAACTGATCGAATCCATCAGACCGTACAACTTTCGGATTCTACCGGATGACATTCGGATTAATTTCCGTGCTCCTTCGACCGGACAAATTTCCGAATCCGGAATTCGTCCGAAATTCGTCCGGAATTTTTAGCAGGGATGACATGACAAGAAATGACACATGACATAAATAGGGTTTCCAGGTGGCCGGTTTTTCAGTCGGAAGGCCGGTGGCCGGTCAATTTGCAGAAAATCATGCGAAAAGCCGGTTTTCTGATGTTGGACACAGTTTTACTGAAATTTTTTTTTCTGAAGTCCGTATCCATGATCATCTTTACCACCAATTCCTAAAGTAGAATCCCTAGACACTAAACAACACACGAGATGAAACATGACATGGCATATAATACGAAATTACATGACATGACGATGACACGGCATAACATGAGACGACATGACATTACATGAAATGACATGACACATGACGTGAAATGACATGACACATGAGATGACGACATGACATGGCATAACATGTCACATGAAAAGTGAGACGAGATGACATGCATGTAGGTGTGACGGCATGCGCGTTGCCGTCGATAAAATCATTTTTATTTCATAGCCAATTCGATAGAGAAGAAATCTTCCTTACCATTACTAGTATAGAAAAGATTCAAAAAGAGGAATTATTGATTTACTTTAACAATTTCTATATTTAATAATTTTAGTCTATGAAAAAGAAGCTTTAATATATTTTGCAATAACTATATGAATTCCCCAACATACTCTCTCTTTCTCTTCATGCGAAAAAAGAATAATCCTGATTCAATTTACGAAAGGGCATACATTTGTATATGTAAAAAGTAATTATAATTGTACATTAATATCTATGAAACTATAGACTAATTGCGTTTTAGAATGTTTATGTTTAAGTATCGTATCGTATTTCCTCCGGGTTATACACTCGTCAAACTTACTGCGCAGTTTGGTACCCAAGATGGATTTAGAGGTTAGGAACTTGAGACCTTGAGCTATTTTTAGTATCATTAATGGGCCATGGCGCCAACTAGACGCCATAAAAAACGATCTTTGGACTTTCAAACAGGAAACCGTCACTCGAAGTGATTGACGGTTATCCTGTCGAAAAGTCGAACTTTGGACCCAAGTCCTTGAACTGTCACTCACTTTAATTGCCTGAAATTGTAGGAAGAGTAAAGTGACCTCATTTATGATTGGTTATTTGGCTCTAAAATTGAGTGACGTCAGCATTCCCATTGGCTAAACTCTAAAAGTAGGGATAAACCCCGCCCAAAATGAGCTTTTAAATATAGATGCAGAGCACAGAAAAGTTAGAATTTTGTATTTCGGCGCGCTTCTTTAACTTCGAACCTACGGTACTCGTTATTTAGTGTTTTAAATTAATATAGCATATTGTTTTAAGGGAATATAATATCTAGTAGATTATAGAATAATAATAATTGTTTCGTTTTAAATATACATCGTGTGTGTCATTTCAAAGGATTATTGTGCTTAGTGGATAATTTTAATAGTTAAAAGTGAATAAATAAACAATTGTTCCCAAATTCAGTGTGTTCTCTTTACTCTCATTTTAAATTTGTCTGCCAGTTACGCGGTAGTCGGTTTTTAAATCGACGCAAGCCAGCCGACGAACAGAAGGATGCCAGCCAATCATCGCTGGGTTGAAAATCTGTTCTGCCAGATCCAACAGGCAGG